>JAQIWN010000045.1:0-67145 GCA_034699025.1 Entomobrya cf. arborea Gr-Col-00668 | reverse complement strand
AAAAGGGATCCAACGGAGGCCACTTTTTTGAACATTTGAGCCTAGGTTCGAGGCATTAATTTTATATAGATAGATAGGATTACTGCGTACGGCTGAAGCTAATAAAAGGCTAAAGTATTTAAATTATTATAAACTGACGGATTTAGAACAAATATTTACTAAATGTAATATAGACAAGAATTATGTGGCGTTTGAGTATACACAGACACACTTGAAACTAAAAAAGTGTACTTGGATTCATTATATTTATTCATGTGCTCCATTTTCTTTATTTTGCAGAGATCATATAATCCTGAGCGTTCTACAGCGCAGCGTGTTCATAATAATAAAAAGGATACTTCCTGCGAAAGCGTGCATTGAAAACAGTGTTTTTGCAATTCAATGTTTCATAAGACTAAAATATACACGAATTCACATCATCCAGCAGACTCCACAACTGCACATAATGTCAATCGTCTATCACAAAATACAAAATGTTTTGTAACGCTATGTTGTATGTGTTGAAGTTTTCGTAAATTAGGAGGAAGGTCATCTAGTTACAAGCAAAGTAGTGATCAAAGCGTGGGAGGACGGTGGGATGGTGGGTTCGCTGACTGTGACTCTGACCAACAAACAATCATAATACTTGCATGACATGTTCTAACGTAGCCTAATTTTTGAAATACATACACAGAAATGCGTACAAGTATTGAGCAGACAAAAGAGTTGTGTAATTGATTTGTAATTTGTCAATTATGAAAAGGAATCGTCGGGCGGTGGTGTATGATTAGAATGAGATAACTGAAAGTTCAACCGATTCGCCACATAATTATTAAATCAACCCTCCAGTACAAACATGCCGTGCGTACTTAATTAAAACCGAGCAGTGCTTCCATTTAGTCGCCAATAATATTATTGATGAATAATAACGGGTGCAGGTTTCTTTTTTCCATTATGTCATGATTATGGAACTGGACAACTCTACTGAGCCCCCTACTTACTACTCACCTTATCGTGTCTCTGAGACAGTGGCTTATCATCGTCATTTTCGCGGAGAGATAAAGACTGATGGAAAGACAAGTGAGGAAAGATTCGACCTCAAAATGGGATTGGAGCTGGCAAGGAGGCAAGCCAAGCAAGTCGAATATTTCAAGAAAAAATGTAGATTAGATTTAGTCATTTTAATTGTTTTTATGTACTTTGTTTTGACTTTATTGTATGTTCACCACACGATTCTATATTTAACTATGATCAATTATTGTTCCATCTAGGTAACCAGAATCGTAATTGAAGAATTAGTAAGCCGGCGATTTTGTGAATTTCATGCATAAGGTCATTCGAGTTTATGTATGGTGTCATTTGGGGTGATGTATGGTATCATTCGGGTTCATCCGTGGTGTCCTTAATGGTCATGAGTAAGGTTATTTTGGGGTCAATTGGTCTGAAAATTATTACATAAGAGTTTGAGTTTGATCCCTTATAAAAATCAATGATACAAAATTTTGCCATTTAATATATAAGTGACCTTATGACCCTCATATCTCGGGTCACATGGGTTTCAGGGGTCTGACAATAATTGCAGTGTAATAATTTCTTGATCCTGTTGAAAACGACGTTATAAAAATGTAATGTGTGTGACCTTGTAACCTCTATATCTCGCTCGGGTCAAAGGGGGTCTGCTGACAATTGACAAGCTAAGTTGTATGTGATGTCGATGTGTGAATAATCGCAATCAAAATGCGGTCCACTTTGGACATAGAAAATGCAGACGGAGACTGTCTCTCTGAATAGGGACTGATAGAAAGATAGTAAATGCTGCTAATCAAATATTATTAGTTTTAGACTAACTTCATTTTTATTATTCAGTGACTTAACTATATCTTAACTTAATTTAAGTAGTATTATTTTAAGTGTTTTTTCTTAGCAGCTACAAGTGCAAATTTTTCGACACATGTTGACCTCAACCTTTCTTTCATCATACTGCAATCTTGCAAAAGCGAGGAACACTTCTTCCAAACTTGTCTGATTAACAGAGTAGTCCTCAATCATATCTTCAAATTCTTTCTTGAAACTTTCCAGTGTTTTAAAGAGCACGTCCCAACTTAAAGATGAGTCTTGCAAGTGATACTGGATCAGATTTTGATGCTTATCTTTCAAAGCACAGGGCTGAAACCGTTTAGCGATAGCTTGTTCAAACTTACTCATTTTCATCTCCTCAAACTCCGTTGTTCCAAATGGCAAATCCGGCTTGAGTTTGATCGTTAGACTGTACCCCTGAGCAAACTTAGTTGTCAAATGTTGGACTCCGCCAAAACACTGGAACTGTCCATTGACCATGATTCCCAACCGAGAACACAGAGCTTCACACTCATCCATGCTGTGCGACGTCAGAATAATGGACTGACCTGAATCCCTGATTTTTCTCAAAATTCCCCAAAACTGGTGCCTTGAAACTGGATCCACTCCACTAGTCGGCTCATCCAGTAAAAGTAATGCTGGATCACCAATCATGGCCATTGCAGTGCTCAGTCGTCTCTTCATGCCCCCACTATAGTTTCCACATCGCACGTTGGCACTATCACTCAATCCAAATCTGAGGAGCCACTTTGCTGCTTCCGTTGTTGCTGAACTAAAAGATAAGCCTCTGAGCACTCCAAATAGTTCCAACATTTCCTTTCCAGTGAATTTCACAAATATAGCGTCAAACTGTGGACAGTAGCCGATATTGGAAAAGAAAAAGGTTGGACTTTGAACTGTAGTCGTTCCAAAACCAAATATATTTCCTCCGGAAGGGGTTATCTCGCCAGTTATCATTTTGAATAGCGTAGTCTTGCCAGCACCGTTAACTCCGAGTAGTCCAAAGCATTCTCCGTAATGCACGCCGAAGCTCACTTGAGCCACAGCAGAAAAATCTCCAAAAGCCTTGCTCAAATTTTGAATGACCATGCATTCCGTGCCTACCTCATCTAATAAAATAGGCAATATTAAGGAGCATTAAATTAGTTAGGTATAATTGGGTAATATGTGGCAAAGCTTAAGTGCTTACCACTTTGAACCAACATATTCAAACGTTCAGCTTCCTGATACACGTCATCATCATAAATATTGGGTGGAAAGGGTGGAGGTCGATTAGCTCTGAAAATCTTTTGACACAATTTATATTCCAGCATCATGAGCAGTGCAACATAGAAGATGCCAACAAGCACAAGATAAAATAGTTCCTGGAGCACTCCAGACTCGGTCACACTTTCACCATAATCTGGATTAGCAGTACTCCACTTCAAATACGGAACATATTTTTGAGCGAATCCTGAACCAACAAATAAATTTTTGTAATCACACACCATATTGATACTAGCAATACCCATGTATTTGGTAATCGCCGCCAATAGAGCGGGGTCAGGAAAGCAGTACGAGATGAATCGGAACAGTAATACGAATAAATAGAGGAAAAAAGGAATATCCTTATCCCCGATATTTGCACTTGATTGCAATGGGGCATAAAAAATAATCCCAAAGGTAAGATGAATTAGTAGCACGAGTGAATATCCTCCAGCCACCGAGGAGGACCGAAGACTGAGCAAGTAAGCCAGTGAAATGGACGAGAATCCGTAGCACATTAAAATGAGAAAGAGAACTCCAGCTCCATGAGCTACTGAGAGAGCCGGATACCAAATCAACTCGATCACACCAATTAGCAAGAGTATCAGAACTACCATAATGAAATAGAGAGCGTAGTCATAGACGAAATGGGAGGCCCAAAATACGGCAGGTCGAAGACCGGTCATTAACTCAAGTTGCTTCACATTGCAGATCTTCTCTTCAATTGGGCCAACGATAAAGAGGGATGTAAAGAGAATGAAAGCCAGTGCAAGCAGCATGGCGCTGGGATATATTATGTATGGACTTAAACTATAAAATGCATCTGGTTCGCAGAATTCACTCATATAGGGACCCGCTCTGGATTGGGGGTCGGAAGGGTTGAAGAATCTTGAAGAAAGAGATACTGATCTCTTTGATTTGCCTTTAAGAGGAGTCCATGGGTGATTTGACACCTGAATTTTGTTATTTCCTAAAGGTTGCATTGCTCTTAGTGCAATATTAGTTGCAATGTTAAGGGCTAAGGGGGCAGCATGGTAGGGATGCGCGTTGAACATGGCGGTGATTGATGAGCTCGAGCTACTTGCCACAGCGATTATCATTTTACGTTTGAACTTGCTCATGTCCGACTTGCCCTCCAAAGCTAATGCCACTTTAAACGGTGGACCCTTAGGATTTGGAGTGAATTTCATGCTGGAGGAGCCGAGCACTTTTTCGATATGGGGTGTCATTGTGGGATCATCCGAATAATAAAAGGAAATTGGAGATTCATAACTGTTCAGACTTATTGGAAGCTCAGGTTGTTGGGGATCTTGTTGTGCTGATGTGCCCTGTCGTACCTGTTGTGAAGATCGTTTATAAACTTCTCTCACCAATTTGGCAGCACCTTGAAAAATACCTATGATTGCAAGAGCCAAGACAAGTGTTACAATTACCTGTTGGAACGGAAGGAAACATCATCAAATCATAATTTAAAAAGATTGCAAGTTAACATATTTTTTAATCATGAAAGCACGTACTTCACACAATAAGGAACACCAGTTTCGTGACGATCGTAGCCCTTTTTTTCTCAACAGTGCCAAAAACTGCATGCATATTTTTTTTCCTCCACTCAGTTTGGGAGCTAGGGAAAATATTCAGCAATTAGCATGTTATTGCAATAATGAGCTTATTTATTACACTTCGAAACCAGCTCGTTGTTCAAAACCTTTTATAAAATCATTCTCCGTCCATTCATACTTGTGAGTCGTCCCGCTCTCCTCGTCCGCAAGTTCACCAACACTAAACATTTAAACATGGTTAATTTTTTAATATTTAAAAATGAAGCATTCTACCAGATCACTTTTTTACCGCAAAAACACTTCATCCATTGTCGTCTGCTGCAAGCCAATAGTTTGAATTCCCAAACCGCTCTTATTTGCAGTCAAATCAGTAAACATTATCGTAAGCGCTGCGGTCGTTGCAGTCCCAGAAGGCAAGGTCAGAAACACTTCACTACTGTTTGCATCGCTTCTAGCGTCTTTTTTAATTGAAGCATTAGGAATTGATTTTTGAACAAGAGCAAGGATTTTAGCAACACTCGGTTTCTTGGATGTATTTAGCCCTTCACCAATATTTAGGTTTGCGTTGGTATGCGCTGACGATGTGTCACTCGGACCTTGTTCCCTCAAGGTCAACGTCAAAGTGAATCCAGTTCCATAATATTTCTTGAGAAATGCAGTGGTCCCGCAGCATTGTACCCTACCAGCAGCCATTATCGCGATTCGATCCCCAAGAACGTCAGCCTCCTCCATAAAACTAATGTGGGTCATAATGAGTTAACTTTTTGTTTCTAGTCTAGGTCAAAGGTCAGATAGCAAAAAAAAATTAAACATACTGTGTGGTAAGAAGTACGGTCCTGCCTTCCCTCAGCTCCAGCAAAAGATCCCATATTTCTCGTCTGGCTTGGGGGTCCATTCCACTGGTCGGCTCATCCAATAAAACAACCTTGGTCCCTCCAATCAGTGCCATTGCTAGAGACAACTTCCGCTTTTGACCCCCGGAAAGTTTCTTTGCCAGAGTGCTCTTCTTGTCAAACAAGTTCATTTTTAGCAGCAAGCCCTGTCCTTCATTCTTTGCTTCTTTGCATGTCAACCCCCTAAGCTGTATAATAAAATAATATGTTATGCATCATGTTCTCCTCTAATTTCGGTGCTAATGATATAATTTGTCGTAATACATTTTAATGTAACTTACCATTCCAAAAATGATCAATTGGTTGGTAACAGATATATTTTCAAAGAGCATGTTATGCTGCGGACATAAACCCATCCTTTTCCGCGCTTTGGTCATATTAAGTTTAATGTCGTGGCCATCCACAATCGCCGTTCCACTTGTCGGAGAAAAGAATCCAGTTATCATCGATATCAACGTAGTCTTCCCCGCACCGTTGTGACCCAACAAGGCAAAGACATCCCCTTGGTACATTTTCAAGTTCACTCCAACAACAGCATGTTTCCTCCCAAACTTCTTGAAAATATTTTGCACCTCGATTCCCACGGGAGTATTCCTGTAGCCTTCTGCCTCAAAACTTACGTCCATATTATTATTGCTTTCTTTAGCCTTTCCTTGGATTATCATAGAAGTTTCACTAGCTTGGCCAGATGAATCTTCCTTTGCTGGAGCTGGAGCCACTTGATTATTCGCTGGAGCGGTATTTCCCTCTACTCCACTTGTCTGATGGGTCTGATATCCTAGTCGTTTCCGTCTTTTCTCATACATTTCGTGAAAATTGAACCAGTACCATGGTCTCCTTACTCCATGCTCAGAAGGCAGCACATTTTCAAAGTACAAAGCAAGCAGAGAATATACTAGTATATCTGCTATCATCATTCCAATTATTTTCATCAGTGATACAGGTGCGACTTCAAAAAATCCTTTTTCTCGCGGAGGATGATAATTGAGAAGTTCCCAATCCCACCTGGCACCATACGGCTGTTCAGTGTCGTCCAGGACTGGAATTAAACCATTTCTTGTTAAACTACCAATCTTAGTGTTCGATGTGAAGAGGAAGTTTTTATTCATGATTTTACCTGTCGTATCATAATCCAAAAAAGCTTTGAACGCAAAACTCATTGCACAATTCGGAAAGACGGAAAACCCGATTTTATTCAACGGTAAACTAAGGATTACCGAACTGAACACGCATATTATTACAGCAATTGTGGTGGCAATTGTCGCTGTGAGTATAAATATAAATAAATGTATTTTATTACCCAGTTCCACAAAAATAGAACAAACACACATATAAGTACATTATAAGTATGAACACACTTACGTCTCTTAATTAGCGAACAAATAAAGAAGCATAAAGCAATAGTGGACAAAATATAGAGAAGAAAAATAAACCACATCAATGTCCAGTCCGAGTATTCCAAAGTAGCTCTTGGGTTACATCCTTTTTGGTCTACTGACACTTTATTAAAAATGAGAAGAGTGCAAATGGACAGTGAAAATAGCATAGGAACTAGCGAATTAATCATCCAACCAAGCCATTGAATCAGTCCAGAAACTCCAGCGGATTTCAAAAGCTCTGCGACTCCCGTTTGCTTTTCGCTGACCACATTTCTTGTAATCGTTGGCACCATAAACAGGACAGCAAATGAAAGAAATCCAGGAATTATGCTTGCTCCACTACTGACGCTTAGGATCCTATGTTTTAATGGTTCTCTTGGTAGTCCTGCTGGTGTTCCATCTGCATATCTTTTCCAAGGTTCTTCTGTTATATCTACTCCAGGAAAAATATAATTTGCAAAACCTTCCAGATGAATCTGTCATCAAATCAGTGCATTTAAATTACAATAATTAAATCTTCATTTAAAAATTCCCGTTAACCTATTCTATAGCTGCTTACATTAATACTAAAAGTCTTTCCTGTAATCATCTCCACTAAAACCTTTTCCAAGGCACGTTGCAAGTATAAAAACTTTGATGTCTCCATATAATTATACCCGTGATCTACGTGCATACAAAATGCTCACACTTACAATTTTCCAATTAGCTGTTTCATCACACAATTTATAACACAATAGAAAACAATTAAACAAACAATTATTTACAATAATTTGGTCCTATTTGAGAATAATTATAATCCCCCAGCTTTCGTATGGGTAGGACCTTTGCCGTACTAGGTATTTTAGAAATATCCGGATTCATTCTAATTTTGTACGAGATTACCGAGTCTTTGACAGTTCCAGTCCCTATTTCGTTCTGTAACGGTTTCAAGCCATCGGGAAACACGATACCAATACGATTCTTTTTTGATCCTTTAGCAAGGCGTTCTACCAGTTCTCTTTCATTCGGGTATTGCTTCAACTTCATAAGTCCGTTACAATTTTGGTTAAGTCTTCCAATAGCATCTATTGTTTCATTGGTACCTGGGGCGTATGCAACTTCTGCATTACCATTGCACCAATTACTCGACGACTTAAAGCTAAACTCTCCGATGTCCTCTATACTAGCCTTTCCCGAATTACAAGGAGATGTAAGAGAAGATAGGAGTATCTAAAAATTCCAGAAATATTTGTTAAAAATGGATTTCATCTCAAATTAAATTTTCATCGACATCATTTGGGTATATTGTAATCAAGATTTACAGCAAGATACACAAATAATATGGGAAAGAGCACTTCCAGGCCGGTGATCAACCATTGCGTTCGTCGCAGAAGGAGATTTTTGTAGAGGATTACCACAAGTTTCGTAAAAAACATTGTCTGTGTTTTGAACTACAACAAAAGTGGTGCAATTAGTGAGTAAAATTTTTTGAATAAAAAAAGTCAAGTCCCAAAGGAAGAAATGGGAATAGTGGTTTTGATGCTAGATGAAGAGGTTGGAATGTTCAGATTATTGGCTGTTTGAACTAAGAATATATTGTGATTCACCATTTTCGTTGGTGCGTTTCAAAAAATAAATCTAATAAGCAGTCAGAGTCAGGAAGTAGTAATAGAAACAAAACGTGCAATCCTGTTTCGTTTCATGTCGATGGAAGAGGTGAAATCCTCACACAAAAAAAAAATTATGAAAAGAATATAGAGGTGGATATTGTGGATATCAAATAATTTTCTATGAAAAATGTCAAGTCATAAGTAACGTGAAAATAATCATTTAGATTTGGTATGTAGTTAAAAAATCAAAACTAAATCGATTTATTTTAAAATTAAAATTAAGTAACGCATTTATGGAGTAGGCATTATTGCTCATAAGTCCAATCAATGGACTCTTTCTAAGTTTTAATTCAGCATAAACTCATATACACCTTGCTTCTGGAGCATTGCACCCTGTATAACGCATAATACTCCAGTAATGATAGGATGTGAAATCAGATCACTAATGTATTGAGTATTATGTACATTGAGCTTTTCAATGAACAAAATTACGCAAGTATTTTGGTAATGAAATCAGGTCAGTAACGTATCAATTTCCTCATCTAACGGAAATGGGTCACATCATACGTCACACACCTTTCACCCTCCTTTTACTTTTATCTTCTAAAGGCAATACATAATTAGCTTCTTCGTTAAATTTGGTTACCAGCATTTACTATCAGCTGTCAGGTCAGACCATTTTCGAACCCAATTTGCATCATTGACATACAGTTTACCCATCCAGAAGCACTGATACTCTCCCAATGAATAAAAACATGGTTTTTAGCACGTCATCAAAGCAGTCTAGCAATTTCTTAAAAATAATTTCTCCATCTCTTATTACCCCAATACAAAAGGAAATTCAACATTCTAAACTCCCCCAACATACAAGCACATCCCTCTGTAATTTTTTAATTGTATATTTTAATTGCTGCTACTACCTCTGCTGCTGTCCTTTTCGTTTGATTACGGATACTCATGGCTTAACTTTCAAAATAACTGGAATATTTCCACAAAAGGTAAAAGAACCAAAAATTAGAAAAATTGTAGTTCAATTATGAATAAATATTTTTCTAATTATTTATTTTAGGTCATCTGCGCTGTTTTGAACAGCCTAGGCATCATCATCATGTTCACGGAACTGCGCAAGTTGCTACCATTTCTTGAAGATGAGATCACACCCTACAGATATTTTCAAATTTGTACCAATCTCTTCATTTTAATTTTCCAAGTATTGGGTCTGAAACGATTTTGGATGAATGAAACCGAATTTCTAGCCATTTTAAATTTCATTGCAAACAAATCCCATATTTTACCCTCTGGACATTTAAAAATTCAACATAAAAACTTTAGTTGGTTAATTTGCTTCTTGTTTTCATCCATGGCCTTGTATCAAGTATTGAGCAAGGTTATTCTTGCACCTTTCCCCACTTGGAACTCTGAAGGAATAATTTGGAACAGAAATCTGGTCTCTCAAGCCCACTACCTATTTTTCCTTACAAACCTGACCGAAAGTCAAATCACCAATATACCCATTGAGCAACTGACAATTTTGGACTATTCCTTAACCTTCTTTGTAGCAATAGGTTGGGTTGAAAGATACATTCTTGGATTTTTCATAGATCTCGCTCTATTTTTCTCTGCATGCACTATTTGGTCAGCAACTTATCTATTCGCAGAACAACTGGAACAAGACTTGAAGTTTACTCATCAATCATGCCAATGGAAACGTTCGAGTTATTTGCAAACCGGAAGTCAGTCAATCTCATCTTCTTGTTCAAGCCGTTCAAGAAACGGAAGTTATGAGAAACTTAAATGGCCAGAAGTTTATAAAAAATACAATACAATCAAGCAATTATGCACATTAGTTAACAAAGCATTTGGGACGATGACCACAATTTACACGGCCAACTCTCTTCTCTACTATTCCATGGGCATGGACTCCGTACTGGTGACAAATGACCCTGTTATCAAAGCCAAACTGGCATTTTTCTTTTGTAACTCAGCTTGCATGTTTATATTAGCAGCGGATGCTTGTAACCAGTTGGATATTTTGAAGAAGTGGCTAATGGTTGATGACAACCGACATGGTATTCCGATGGATCAACTTAACATGGTCATCCAAGAACTTCAACATCGCGTTGTGGGGATGAGAGGAAACAATATTTTCACAATTACTTATCCTGTTCTATGGCATGTAAGTATATAAAAGTTTTTATTGGATTAAGCTTATTAATTTGTTTAGCATTTTAATATATTCCTCAATCTTTAATGTGGAAATAGATGTTGACAGCGGTGGTCACGTACTTTATCATTTGTTTGCAAACCCGGAAGCATGACCCGATTCATTCTGACGAGATGTTTGATCCCGAAAACTGCACATTTTTAGTAGATATTTGAATTTCAAGGTGATAATTATTTTAGTAGTCAAGAGTTTAGAGTTAGTTCCAAATTGTAATTGTAATTCATAGTAGTTATTTATTTAGCAATAAAACTTTGAAAAATGTTGACTCATTTTTTAAGTCATTTACCTGTACTCTACACATGTTCATTCTAAAAATTGAATAAAATTCCACGTGTATAGTATTTCCAGACTCATTATTCGCCTTACCTCACTTTTGTTAAGTAACAGTGGGTATATCCATCAATCAACAAAAAAGTACGTGCGAATTGTCAACATGGCACGCAATAATTACCCAATTTGCTCAACTGACAATGACTCCCATGGCTGGTGAGTATGAATGCTTGTCAAATCTTCTCTAAAAAATGATGACTCCTTTTGTTGAAAGTTATTTCCTCCCTCAACAATCTATGTACTATTTTCACCTCCAAAACTTGTAATCGATAAATTTTTATCCAAGCATTTTTTTTATGTTAACACGTATTTGTTCAGTGACGCATTTATACACATATTTTTTACTATGAATATTTTACTACACAGAACATAATCAACATTTTAAACACACATAAGTTACCTTTCACAAGTCAATGTTGCACTTATTGATCTTATCCTGTCACTCTTCAAATATTTTTATTGTTTGGTGCAGGGTATGGTCTATATAGCACATTTTTTTCTAAAACTTTCATAACATTTAACATATAAATTGCCTGTTTTCTCAGGAAAATCCTACAGTTCTACTAAAACTGTTGTGAAACAGAATTCAAGTTTCAAGAAACATGGCTTTTCAACAGAGTAAAAAATTTCAAACATTTCTCAAATCTCCCCAAAACATACAAAGAATACGAGATTCTTCAACAAGTTTTTCGTCACCCTCCAAAACCAAATCTACAGATTTAACTAATTTCTTAACTGTTTATTTCAATTTTGCTTATTTTCTCTGCTGTTGTCCTTTCCGAGTAATTAGTGACAATGGCGGTTGGTTTACAGTTCGCACAAGCATACCTCAAAAAATTATATGCGCATTTTTAAACAGTTTAGCTATAATTCTAATGCTAACTGGATTACGAACCAAAATTAATGCTACAGCTTCCTCACAACATCAAAATCCTTTGGAATACTTTGGGCTGTTATCCTCCTTCTTTGGATTGGCTTTCCAAGGCTTAGCTTTAAAACGATTTTGGACCAATCAAGATCACTTTGTGGATATCCTCAACTTTATCCGGAGTGAGCGTCATGTTTTACCCCGAATGAAAATCAGAGTATGTAAACAAACGTTATCAAACTACTAATTACTTAATTTTGAAGCAAAATTTGTATTTTATCTATGAATGTAATTCAATTTAGATTGAAAAGAAGGCATTCAGCATGATCATCTGCACTGTTTTTGCTGTGATGCCTTTGTACGAGGTTATCTGGAAACAAGTGCTCGCCCCTTACTCCACCTGGTCGAAAACCATTTGGAACAGAGCCTTAGCATCCGAAGCTCGTTATGTATTTTTCATAACAAGTAATGTAACTGAGAGCAAGGCTATCTTGGAGCCTGACCAATATACAGCATTGGACCACTTTTTAACCGCTTTGGTGGCACTGGGATGGGTGGAGCGATACCTTGTCGGCTATTACATCGACTTATTGATGTTATTTACTGTTTTAACGGTTTGGACTACAGCTTATTTGTTTTCCCAGAAATTGCAAGATGATGCCCGACAAACCAGTAAACATTACAATTGGTCTTTACTCACACATACCCACATTCCTTCGATAGCTTTGTCGCAGAATCTTAAGCAGTTTAGTAAAAGGTCAACTTCATCCTGGTCGGATATTTATAGAGTGTATCAAAGTGTCAGGAATTTGTGTGATTTGGTAAATAAAGCGATTGGAACATTGAGTACGCTGTACTTGGCCGATTGCATTTTATTCTTGTCGACAGGCATGGATTCGGTTTTGGTGACGAAGGAGGTTCGTGTCAAAGTCAGGCTGTTATTCTTCGTTTGTAATTATGCCTTTGTTTTCATTTTGTCAGCGGATGCGTGTAATCAGGTAAATAAAATATTTCAGTTCTTTATGATAGTGCTTAATTAATCATTTTGTTAATTTGAAATTTAATTGAGCAGGTTGAGAACTTAAAGTATTGGTTGGCTAAAGATGAGAATCGACGAGATATTCCCCTCGATCAATTAAACATGGTAATGAGTGAACTACAGACGAGACAGGTGGGGATTCGTGGTAGCAATATTTTTACAGTGACTTATCCACTTTTATGGAATGTGAGTGGTTTTTTACAAAAGGAAAATCTAGTACAACTAATTTCTTACAAAATCATTTAATATTCCTTTTTTGATCCCTTTGTTCCAGATGACCACAACAGTAGTAACATATTTCATAATATGTCTTCAAACACGACAACAAGAGCAAAAGGAAGTAAATACATTAAAATTAAGTAATTGTACAAAAAACTGACCATTATAATTTCAATAAAATAAAAAGTCAAATGACAGTGCATTTTAGTTGTGATTTCATTCCGTTCGTAAATTTAAAAACAGGGTTTGAATCGCTAAGTTGAGTAGATTAAAAGCTTTTGAGCAAATTAATGATAATGAAATATGATGTAGAACTGAATCATTTCATTACAAACTAATTATTCCACAATGGATGTGATCAAAAATTATTCGAATCGTTTATGCGAAAAAGTACGTATTTTTTGTTAAAAGCTTTATATTTTTAGGATTCATTATTTAAGAAACATTTAGTTACACTTGTCAGAACTAAGAAAACTATTTTAGAATAATAAGCATTCTTTATACATGAATTCCATAATGAGAACGATGAGGATAAAACTTTTTCAGAGAGTCAGACGTTCCACTTCTTTTATTTCGGTCATTGTCTCCTATAACTTTCACACTTGATTTACTTGTCATGTATGATGTTGAAGGGACAGCTCTTTGTTTCTGCTGGTCAACTCGTTTTTGATAGTTTTCAGTTCTTAGTTGTTTCAATTGTTCCACCATTTTATTCATTTCTTCATCTTTTGTAGCAGCTTGCGTGATCTTTCCTAACTTATAAGAATTAATGTTTCCATCTCTTTGATTAGCATGAGTAACAGGTGTTGAAACTTTGCCCGGAAATGAAACTGGCCGGCCACATAACTTGTCCACGTAGACAAGCCGTGGTTGTAATTGTTGATCTTGCTGGGACGCTACCTGTTTTCTGGAGAGGCTTTCACAACTTTGAATTTTCTTCATTGCTCTGATAAGCTTCACCGATTTCATTTGCTTGGCAGCCTGAATTTTTTGCCGAGTTTCTTGTAACTTTCGCTTCTCCTCTTCTTTCTGAAGACGTAATTTAATTTGTGTCTCGGGAATAGCTATACTTCGGTAAAATTGATTGGGGTTGCCCATCGTCTCCTTTGTTCTTTTAAGGGCTAGTTTAGAAGCCTGAATTTGCTGGATTTTGTCCTGTCTTTTGATGTCTTCCTGGTGCTTCCTTATTTTAGCCTCGGCTTGCAATTGCTCTGTTTCCTGTTTTACCCGATTTGCACGAAGTTGCTTGGAACGTAGCATGTCATCAAATGCCCGTTTGGAGTCGTTGTTAGCTCGTTGCAGGGATTCTGCCATGGCTTTCCTTCTTTCTTTTTCGGTTTCTCGTTGTTGTTCGAGAAGGGACTGCCATTCTTTTTCCTAAATAGTTATTTAAATACGGAAATGAACATACCAAAGTCATTTAATCGGGTTATTATTTATTTAAAAGTAGATTTGGTCATACTTCCTGTCTGGTATTCTCTGCTATTCTCTGTTTCTCATTCGTCATCTTTCTACTAGCAGCAATAGCTTTTTCATAAGCCAATCTTGCTTGAAGAAGCCTTTTTGCCTCTGCAGCTTTGGCTAATTCCTGTTCCTTCTTTTCCTGCTCTTTAGACAAATTATCTACTTCCAAAACAGCCGCATTTGAAATCATCAACGCATCCAGCTTGGCTCTCTCTTTCTGCTCCGCCTTTTCCAAGACATGCTGTTGTCTTAAAATCGTTGTCACTGTTGGCCTCGCCCTTAACGGTATACTTGAAGTGGTTGAACTATTTACTGAAGAATTCTTTTGGCTGTCTAAAGGATCTGTGTGGTCACTCAAGTCACTGGTTTGTGGTACCATTAACCCATGCCTCACAAATCTTTTCTTGTTGGGTTTCATACTCCCAGGAGTGGGCGACGGGATTATGGGATGATGATGCCCAATGATACCTCCTCCACCAGCAGTGCTGTCACATATCCCACTGCCTTTTGAAGTAGGAGAACATTTTGTGGAAAGCTGAAGATCTTCAGTTGTAAAAGCCAAGCGACTGTCATGATGACTTCTTGACGGTGATGCCGGAATTGCCACTCCAGCAGCTTGGTATAAACTGGGAACGCTGTGAGTACTGTCAGCTCGGGATATCGACGCTGAAGATGAGGCGGAGGATGACCTAGTCAATGTAAAAATTTCAAAGTTATTACCAGACTGATTATATTCCTGGTAGGGATGCTGTAAATAATCCTCTTTTGAAGTAGAAGGCTTCTTTGGTCGAACTAATGATGATACCATCATGAATTAGAATACATAACAAGTGCATTTTATTCTTAATTTCTCTTTTATTCAGCATCAAGTTTACTTTTCAATAAACAAAAATATTTAAAAATTAAATGGGAAACTTTTTAAATACTGCTGCATAAAAATCTAAACTCTGCAACTGTCTCCTATGTAACATGACTTTTTGTCACTGGAGATCTCCAAATCAAAGACATTTTTCTCAAGAATACTGGGTTTGCAAAAATGTCAGGATTTTTATTGCCAGGAAAATGGTTGCGACAAGTCAGAGTTTTGTAAATTTTGACAAAATGGACAACATCGGGAGGAAAAGTTCATCCACAATAATTGCATTCGATACTATATCAAGTATTCCCGAAAATACAGTCGAAACCGCTTCTTCGGAAAGTGTTGACCAGACTAGTTCGAAAGAAGAAGTTCCTGATGATCCACCGGATCAGCATAAGAGACTCATTCCATTTATGTTTCCAACTTTGGGTGACCTCCCCGGTTTACTGTTGTCTTCAACAGTTGGCGCTGTACTTCATGATGCTCAAGTGGAACAAATTCGAAATAGATTTACACCTGTTCATCCTCCTCGAATTCACCATTGTTCCCCGCCAAAGCCAGTGCTATCATCACATTCACATGATCGAGGAGACGAAGAACTTTTCGAGGAAGAAGACGAAAGTAAAGTCATTATAGAAACATGGTCTGCCTTTGCCCGAAGAGTTGAACACGGTCCTAATTCCAGGTGGTCCAGTAAAGTACCAATACCCCCAGACGCCAAACACTTTGTTAGAATACCAATAGTGACGCCATCAGGAGTGGAAATTGGTGAAGAAGAAGTGGAAATACCAGATCATATATCAGAACAGCAAGTTGTTCCCTCTGAAATAGATGCAATTCTAAGGCGTGGTTCCCGTACAGCACTCTCGGAAGGCGATGCATTAACTAAAGGGCCATTATGGGTGGATAATGCAAAGAGTAAAGAATCAGTTGAGTCGTGAGTTAGTAATTTTTAAATTTCTTTTATGAAGAGGACTGCTTTTCATCAAAGCAGCAAAATAAGAAGTTATAAACTTTTTAATTTATTTTTTAATTAGGGTGGACGCAGCCAAGAAAACTTATTTTCAAAGGATTTACATTACTTTAGGCATTCTTGGAGTTGTGGCGGTAGCGTATATTGGAGTTGCTACTGTTATGTTTTATAAACATTTTTGGAGTTGAATTAAATTCGTTTTTTGAGTGGACCTCATTGAAGTTGTTATTGGTTTATTTTAATGCTCGTATTTTTCTTTTAGCTGGATTTATAATTAATTCTCTGGTAGATACACTCCTGTAACACGCGTCAAATTTCTTCGTGAGTAAAAGTGAAAGGAAAACGATAAGATAAAAAAACATACGAATTCGTTTTAACTATTTTGGTTATATTTTATTTTCTTGTTAACCTGTTTACATAATGTATGTATAATTATGTGCTGTGAATACCACATTATAATCTAGCAGTACCAATTTTGCAACAATAACGCATAACAATAGAGTAATATAATATGGCAAAAGGGCAAGTAAATAGTTTTACAGTGACAGCATTTAGCAGTGCGTAGTAATTAACAGTCCATCGCTATCATTTAATTTTTTTAGCAGTAAATTGTAATAAAATTATGTATTTACATATTTTTATCCTATATATTATATTATAATATGTACCTTAAAAACTACTTCTTACACTGATGAGACCAATCTCTTGCAAAAAAATTCTCCAGCTTTTTTTATTAAAACGCTGTTTCCTCCCTCCATATCTCTCCCTCCTTCGATGATGCCACCTTCAAATATATTTATATATTTCTTGTAAACTGTCACCATTTCTTGGATAAGGTCATTAAAAATTTGATAGCTTTACAAAAAGGTACACACATGATTTTGGTATGAATAATCAAAAAAAAATGCATTGCTTTTTTTAAATTGTGAAGGGGGACATAGCATACATGCTACATAATTATATCAATAAGCAGGACAATTATTTTTTAATCCACCCCACAAAACTTTAATTGCGTGGGTTTTGTTACATGAAACTCTATTATAAATTGTAATGATAAAAAGACTAGGATACATTGTAATACTAAAGTATTTAGCTAAGCTAATAATTAAAACTAGGTATGTGTGATTTGATTTATAATTAGTCAAGTGTAGGTCCAACTTTTTTTTAGCACAATTAATTATTACAATTTAATATTTAACTGGTTTACAACTTCATACCTTTTTTGCGTAATTAAATATATGTATTTAATATTCATGTACATGTGTACTTCGGTACATTCGTTTTTTTATTACAGAAAAAAAAAAAACTGTTTGTGACACGAGACACAGCAGTTGGAAAACACAGCAATTTCCCCTTATTTTTTAAAATAACTAGCTTGTAGTGATAACCTTACATATTTTTTGTCCTTTATCAAAACATCTCGTATCTCAACATGTACAAGAATATGAAAAATAAAATGGTATATTTTTAAAAACTTTTCAAAATAAACACACCAAACAGCATAATAGTAAGTAATAAGTAGAAATGTAATTTTCTTTTTACAAAAAAAAAATGTTTCCCATTTTAAGCTTGCGGGTTTGTTGAAAACAGCATAAAACATGTAATTCTTATCAACTTTCAGATTTCCTTTCTCTTAAAAATTCACTTTCCGTAAAAATATCAAGTAAATGTGATGCATTGCATTTCCTAAAAATTAAATGCTTTAATTATCTTCCAGACAAACCATAAGAAGTTTGGTTTCATTTTCTCATGACAAAATTAATGTGCTGACTTTAAATGGTGCTTTTCTGTTAATTAAATAATTAGTGCAGCTCAGCAAGTGGCAAATCAATGCAATTGTGATTGTTATATGGCTTGGCTTGGCATAATTATGATTTTACTTTTGGGTGAAAATCCATAACACTCCATCAAACTGAATTGTACTTTATAACAGCAGCATTTAAATGTATTAATTTTTTTCTACAATATTTCATCAAACAAGAAGAGTTATCCTTCCAAAAAAACTTACTTCTCTTCACTTCATCTTCTTCAAATTATTTTTTTTCTTCATTAATCATTAATATATCATATCAGTCTTTGGCATCTTTTTTTTATACAAGTATAATCGTCAATATATTACGTGTTTTACCTATGTACGTATATAATAATTATAAATTCTACAATTTTTTACATTTCAATTTTTTTTGCAAATACACAGACAGTAGTTTAAGTATAATATAATTATAATTACACATCAAGTATCAAAAAGTCCACTCAACTCTCTTAACAATATTTTTTTCTGAAACATCATCGCCTGGCTTTCTCTGCTTAGTTAGTACACAGTGACAATGACAAATAACAATGCAATGTGTGTTGTAGTATATATTTATGTTAAATTGTTATATAAATTAAGATTAGATCAGCTTTTTTTGTTCAATACAATAAGCATTACAAAGCAAACTAATTATGAGTGTACCTACCTATTGATTACTTAATAATATCTTACTACTATGTACTCAAACACAAAAAAATGTACAAACTGAAAAAGCTCGTTCCACGTTTTTTAGCAAGTATTTTCCATTAAACACTGCTGTTTTACTTTATATTTTTAAACTTATATTGCAAAAAGGGGAAATGGTACAGAAAAAGAAAACAAAGACGCAAGAGAATTTTTTAAATACAAATTAAATTTGTTTCTTGTTATTAATTTTTCAAGTCAAGTCAACATTTCTCAAAAAAAAAAAAAAATTAAATGCGATCAAAAATAATATTTTATATTCAAAGAAAAATTGCAAGGTACACAGTAGTAGTCAGCTTGAACTTAATATTATATTAAATGTATATCTATGTAATTTTATACATTAATGAACAGTAGTACAGAGAATAACAAGAGCACAAAAAATGTTGCACTTTCTCCAAACAATTTTTTGCGTTTTGACCTTAAAAACTAATTTTAGAACACGAAGCATGGCAATATGTTTTTTTACACACAATTTAGTTTTGTGTATTTACAAATATTTTACAACAAGTGAACAATCAACAAAAAAAATAGCAAAAAGACCTAATTTTTAAATTGTAATTTTATAACTACTTGTATATAAATTATTAATGGTTATGTTTTTTTATTAATTACAACTCTACCTATTTAAATTTAATTGTAGTAATATTGGTTCGGTAATAATAATAACAGCCAACATAAATGCATCCGAATGCATATCATTCATGTTTCCATTTTTTATTAGTATTTTCACCAGCAAAGTAGATAGCATTGCATTATGCATTTTATATAGCAGCAGTATATAGTTTATACAGTTATCAGCACAAAAATAATAAACTTTCTCTTTGACCTAATTAATTCTACCCTAAATTTTTACTATACACCTATTCTACTATTTTATATGAACTTAGAATTAATACCCGTTCTTTCATGAAATTCTTCAAACAGCTCGGCTTACATTCTTTTTTACACTATTTATCTATCAATTTTAAAATAGAAAAAAGGGATTTTTTTTTTCTTTAGCGCTTTTTTAAATCTTTTGTGCTTGTACGGCAAAATGGTAATCAGCAGCAAAAAAGGTAAATATATTAAGAATAATTAAGTGTGTAATAAATTAACTATATATAATAGCCCTGCTATCATGTATGTAATTTTGTAATTAGTATTTTAGCTTTTAGCTTGGGTGAATAAATGCATTGTTCCTTAAATTATCTTTTTAGATATTCAGTGCCATTTTGCCATTCATTTAACTATGAATACAAAAAAAAGTATAGCTTAGAAGGTAAGAATATCATTTGAATTATTTGATCCTTTCTTTCTTTTTTTTACCCTATCCATTCTGAAAAGTTTTGAAAGAGTTTTATTTAAAGATTTTTTTCAAATGGATATAATTTTAAAAGGTAGTTTCATCCTTATTTCCACTTGTCTTCAAAAAAAGACAGGAAAAGGTTGTGTGTTAATTTAATGCGAAAAAGTGATGAACTAATTTTGTTTCGCTGAATAAATATCTACTAAAATATAAACTCAAGATGAATAGTCAGCATAATAATTGAATTAATTTTTTTATAGTAAACTGCTAAATTTTTCTAGTTTAGGTTTTGTGAAACGCTTTAATCATAAAGTAATAATACGCTTTATTGTATCTTTAGGTTTGATAAAGTAAATGCGAGGTTGATTTTCAAAAAGAAAAAATCATCAAGGTTTTCTTTTTTATAAATCCTTTTCACCGTGTGTGCATGTATGAATTTTTAAGTGTGTGTAACACTTTTACAACGAGATAAACAGTAAATTAACACCTAAATTTCATTAACAGTAAAAATAATAACAAGTAATGTGGATTGTTTTGTTTTTGATTCAGGTAAACAAATAGTGAAATTCCCCCGAAAAAAAATAGAAATGATTTTTGGGAACCGTGTTTTTTTAAATGACGATGATGATTAATCATGCAGAGAGAGTATATTTAACAATATATTATAGTAATCTGGTTGTGTGTGTGTTGTGTACAGTTAGTTAACTTAATAGTAAATAATATTATACTGGTAGTGTGTGTGTGGTTTAAACTTAAATATAATTATGTGTAGAATTTACTGAGAGGGCACTGCCTTCGTCCTGTGCTTTGAAGGTGGCTTTCTGTTGTACCTCGAGTGAGGTGAGCTGGACGATGACTTGGATGTGAGAGACGGATGTCTGGACAAGGTGATGGAGGGAGACTCGGAGGAAGTTCCACAGGTTTGACAACACTGCCCTGGGAGCTGTACTTTCACGTCACAAGAGAGACTGGGACACTTCCTGCGACCGCATTTGGTGTTTCCATTCTGTAAAGAGATAAATGTCATAAAAAATTCATTAGTTAACAATTCAGAACATAATTTAATTGTTATTTTAAGATGTTTGAATATTAATGAAACTTACCAGACAACTGCAGGACACACAAGGGATATAGCCAAACGGCTCAATACGATGACTCCATTCTGCGCCATTTTCATGCAATTCATCTCTGAATCTACATCCCCCTGCTGACAGGATTTCTGACTCTGATGGTCCTCGTTTCTGCTGATATTGTGCAACTGCATCATTGATCGTGTCAGGGTCGATTTCCTTCTTTGGTGGACAGACCTTGCAGCATGACAATGCTTTTGGGAATACGGCAACCTCTGGGGCACAGTCCAAAGCAGGACATTCCTGTTTTGTGCATTCCACTTTTAAATTGTCAGACTATAAAAATGAAAAGAAAAAAAGAGACATATATTACTACATTGATCGGTGATAGTAAAAAAGCCCATAATAATATTTCACATTTTTATGAAGGCCGTAGTAAAATGTTTGTCACACGCGTGCATCATGAATGATCATGATGATGACGATGACTACAGAGCTTTTATCATTATTGTCAAAAAAGTGGATGTGAGTGAAAACTTACTCGGCATGTGCAAGTGGTGCAGACCATGAATCCATTTGGAGGCATGTACGGATGCCAAGAAGAGCCAGCCGGGTGGAAGCGGTCCCCTTCAACATTGCATCCCTGACCCCGATTCGTTGTTGTTGATCGTTCAGTGCCTGAAAAAAAGTAAGCAAAGTGTTAAAATATACATTAGATTATTATGATTGCTACATATTTATTCAAAAAGATTAACAACATCGCAATGCAATAATGACAAGGAAAGCAAGTACGCAAAAATAAAAAATAAACAGCAAGGCAAGGAGACAACAGAAATATATTTTTACGGTGTTTTGAAAGAAATTGAAATCTATAAAAAAAATTTGTGAAGGAGACAGCAAACAGGGATAATAAATGGAAAAACTAGCATTGCATGGCAGTTTCGAATTCCCTAAAAAAGGTCAATTAGCGAAATTTTTACAAAGTGTCGGCGGACGCACGGCGCCATGTCTCGCAATCAGTCAGAGACATTCACACAAATGCACAAACATGTATGCCAAGTGACAAAGTGCGATAAAAAAACAAGGAATGACAAGACAAACAAAGTTGCTTCTTTTCCAATAATCCTTCGAGAGAGTATGTACAAAAAAATGTATAGTCAAGTATGTATACACACACATATTATGTAAATATATTTACTTTACAAGAGGAAAATATTTTTCCCGAGTAAAACAAGTTAGCCATTTGATGTGGTTTTGTGTATAAAAAAAAGAAGCAATGAAATTTCGTTAGGAGAAAAAAAAGGTTCATTCGACGCAAATTGGAATGACAGGAATTTGATAATGAGTGCTGTTGACAGTTGGCAAAATAAACGTGTTAAAGGATATTAGCATCAAAAAGGATTGTGATTGTGATCCGACTGTGAGTTGAGTTGAAAGTTGAGTGGGTGATTAAGCAGGAAGAGATATGTATAGACAGACAAAGCGTAAAAAAATAAGTACAAATAATATTGAAGCGCCATGTTGATGTTAGTTTTATGTTATTTAAATAATTTTTTGCACAAAAAATATATTTCGCTTACTCAAACAAGATCGGCAACACTCTCCGGTGAGAAGTACAGGATTGCCACATTCCAGAGCTGGACAAACCACAGCTTCACATTTCGCTTGTCCTTTGTAACAGTTGCAAATAGAACATGTGTCATTGACTGGTGTCCATTGGGAGTATTCTTCTCGAAGTTTGCCTATTTGACAAAAAAATATAAATTTATAAATATAACTTTTCAATGTGTTTTATTTTTATGTTTTATGCATTTCATTTCTCAAGTCCAGACGCATCTTTCAACGTCCATTTTGAAAATAGAAATATAGACCGACTTTCAAAAAAATTTAAAAGGACATATTATTAGCGTAAAAAGGATGAGTGAGTATGTACCATCGTAAAAGCATTTGCCACTCATGGTTGTGCTCGTCGCATCATCCTCGGAAGGATCCAAAGAGTAATCAGGACTGACAATGTTATCCATTACTGCGGTGGGTAAGCACGAAGTTGGCACACGGACCTAAAAAAGTTTCAAAAAGATAAAAAAAAATATAGTATAAAATAAAAATGCATATAAAAAATATCTTTAAAAGTTTGAAAATGAGAAATGTAATGAAAATGAATTATATTTTGAACTCTCTCATGTTATGAACCATGAAACTGAAAAAAAAAATCCGAATCATAATGATAATAGTAATAAGCTTGTTCTCAGTTCTCGTATTATATGACCAAGGCAAGGCAGACAGGACAGGCCATCATCATATTATCATCTCATGATGCGATGATAACCGCAGCAGCAGCACTGCCACCACCACCGCCACTCGCCACCACTGTTGCTGCTGCGCTGCATCAAGATCAAACATTTTTTTAAACATAGTGCACAAACAAACGACATGCGATTCCGTTACGCTTCGATAGAAATACTAAGCTAGCAAAACACTTCACACTTTTTTATCTTTTCCCTGAGAAGATGTGATGTCCCTGTTGCCATTATATTTTATAGATTATTATTGCCATTTTCCACCACTAGAAATTTTTTTATATGGAGCACAACAACTTTTCTCTAGAAAATTGTTTTTCTACTTGGTTGTAGTAGTAAGTATTTCTTAGAACGAAATTTTTTTTCATTGGTTATCTCTCTTGCAACATGTTATATATTTTTTTCTACAGTAATGCACTGTGAATATCTGATCTGATGACAAGATTTATATGTAACATATGCAAAAGTGCAAAATATCTTATCGAACTTGTTATTCGCTCCAATTATACAGAGATGTATGTATATTTTAAAAGTTAACATGTAACATAAATATATTTAGAGAGAGGGGGAGAAAGGGAGAGGGAGTAAAAAAGATTTTAAGTAAAGGATATTTTCTTACATTTTTGACAATAGTGGATGCCAACAGACTGGAATCATTGACACGGACTACCTTGAACATGGCGTCGCCAGCTTTCAAGTGGGCATATGTGATCCTGTGAAAAAATGAAGGGAAAAATTGGTTGAGTAAATCAAGCTAATATTATTTGATTGCAAAAGTGCAAAACTCATGTAATTTTCATGCCAAATTTACTTACTTTGAGAAATCGTTGTAAATTCCTTCGTGTTCACTAGCCTCAAAGTTATCTAAAATGTATGACTTGACGGGAAGTCCTTTAATGGACAATCCCAAAGTTTCCATAATTTCCAACCGCATCAAGTCACTTTGTGGTCGTTGGCTCAGGGTAAGTTGATAATTGAGACCGCAGTCGTGATCAACGCCAATCCAGAGGAGACCTTGAGTTCTCAAGTCGGCGGCAACACGGTTATTAGAATTAAGCATGAGGGGGGAATCTGACAACTGAGCATCTCCGAAAATTCTGTAGGCCAGACGTCCACGAAGATTAGCTTTATCTGTCACAATGGAGAGATAAATGTTTTCCTCGTAGAGAAGTTGGTAGTGACGAGGTCCCATGCCTGATACAATTTGGCGTGTCATGTTAGACGCAAATGTTTTAAATGGTAGGTCTTCCAAAACCTTTCGTCCTGTTTCTATTTTAACAGCTTGTGGCTGATGTTCTGGGGCGAGTTGAATATTGTAAGACCAAGAGCCATCGGGCAGAGGGTAGACCCAGGCAAGACCTCCCGGTACGGCTTGGGAATCCTCTGTCTCCAACACGGTGTCAAAAATGTCACAAGTTGTCCTAAAAACATGCAAAACACACAAGTTGCCCTCATTATTTTGATCAGTTTACTTTTCACAAGAAAAAATAAATATGACACTTTGCTTGATTCTCATTAATATCATTCCAACTTCCACATCAAAATAAAAAATATGTGCATGTGTACATTTTTAAGTGAAAGCATAGTGTGTAGTGTTATGATATGAAATGATTTGGTAAAAGATGTTGGTGATATGATATACGTATGATTTTTTTTCAAAAATATTTCTTACCTCGCTTGAATGAAACCATACAATCTGAAATCGGGATTCTTTGGCGAGTAGACAACGATAAAGAGCGTGCCTCTAGAGAGGGACTGGAGCTGTTCCAATTCCAAAATGGAACGAACCTCAATCGAGTTTGTGTCATAAGAAATTTTCGGAATGGTAACGGTCTCCTCGACGCCAGAGCCTGATGCATCTGCAATTCGTACGGTAATCGCGATATCGCGTTCTTCATCAAATTCACCATTGAATAAAATGTTGCTGTAGATGGAGCCAGTTGATGGGGACACAGTGATTACAGCCATTCCACCAGATTCCACTTGTTTTGAGGGTTCCAAAAGACTGCTGTACATTTCTGAGGAGACATATCTCTGCTTTGCCACTCGTCCTGCAAGGAAACGATCGTTGTCGGTTCCGATTTTTTCTGTGACTAAAGCAGCGTGAAGTTTTTCTTCTTTCAAAAGTTTTCTGTAGACTCGAGGCATTTTCCTCCAAACTCCACAGATTTTTCGGGTTTCCTGTTGGTACATGTTTGTTGTAACTTCTTGTTCCTCAACTACATTTCCTTCGTGGTCGACAAATTGTACGTATTTTGCTCGGGGCATGCCATCGTTGTAAACGAAGGAATAGTAGAGGCTCTTGTGGAGGAACATGAAACGGCCAGCAGCTAAACCAGCATCCATTGGTTCACCAAGTCCGGTTGAAGATTTGATCATTGAGGAGGATCGGGGCGTGAGAAGAGCAGCATATTCCTTGTTGTTGTTGTCGCTCTTGTCGTCATCTTCAGAGTTAAAGCCATCAGAGTTCCCTTTGTCGGTCCCATCTGAGAATTTTCAAAAATTTCAAAAAAAAGTTGGTGTGTTAATAACATGTTTTTGCAGATGTGAGGGAGATTAAGAATTTCTAAAGAATTTTACACTTACTTCTATAAACTTCAGGACAAACTTTGCAACATTGTCCAGGTAGGCTGATGGCATCATTACAATCCAACTTTGCACAGTCGCTCTTAACATTCCTGCATCGAATACGACCCACAATTCTCCTCTTCTTTTGGACCTACAAGTTAAAGGGATTAAGAAAAATAAATAAATTACTTGAGTTTCAAATTTGTGTCATATATTTGTTTTTTTTTTTTGCAAAAAGCTAACAAGCTAAAGCTTTTCAGTTGTGCCCTTGGTTTGGATAAAGAGGACAAAAATGATGGTTGCCGCTTGAATATTTTGTTTGTATGCAAAATGACATGATGACGTACAAAAACAAAATCAATATGAACATTTTTTGAGGGTGTGCGTATGTATTTTTTCAAGTAATCCCCAGAAATCAAAATTATGTTGGAATTTTTTTTATTAGAAACTCTAAACCAAGATATTAAAATAAGATCCGATGGAAAATCCATGTTTTCCGTCACATATGCTACCTCCTAACTCATTTCCCCCCTCCACTCTAACCAGAATGTTCATTGGCGACACCACACGTAGAACCACACGACACAAGTCACCGCAAATTAATCCATCCTTGTCAAAAGAGATCAAGTTGTTTTTCTCGCTGACAAATTATGAAATCAAAAACGGAGACGACGCAAAAAAAAAAAACTTTAAAAGTCGACGCCTAAAAACGCTAATGTGACATTTCATCGTTATCATCCTGTCTCTATCTGTTATGCCCATAGCAAGGACGTTCGAAAGGTACACGGAAATTTTCCGTTTTGAACATTATTTCATTATGACTATGACGCTTGAGAAAAGCGTGCGCAAACCTAATGTACCGGGACATCAAACAAAAAAAAGTCAGTTAGTATGCTGGATTGAATCCGGATCACACTAGTTTTATTTTGTCCCTTCTCTCTGATGTTTGATGTTCACTGAGTTGATGATGACGACGATATAACTAACCTTTTCCCATTTTCCTGTGGCGATTGCCAAAAAATCCCCGTATATAATTATTGTACACTGGCCAAAACACAATTAGCCATTATATAAAAGTGTTCCAAAATGGGACTTACTCTTCCGTGACATTACGTTTCAAAAGGGTATTTTGTCAAGTGAGCAGTGAGCGTAATAAGAAAATTGTGCTCTCTCTGCCGAACTCACTTCATAATACATTGTATGAGCTGGTAAATGTGCTGGCTGGCTGATTGATGACAATCATCCCATCCACCTCATTCGACTCCCTTTTCCTTTTTTATAATTACCAGTTAAAAAGATTTAGTTTCAGAATGCAAAAATATATTTATATGAGCTTTTGAGACAGTCTCCTCTCCAAAAACAAGACCCACCCACTTTTACGGATGGACCTTCCTCTGCACAGCAGTTTTAAAAACTCTGACTTGTTTAAGTTGTCATTTGAAATAAACAAGACAGGAAAAGTACGACCGAAAAGCACAAGCGTTTTTTTTTTCTTAAAAGAGGAAGTCACTTGTTTTATTTGTTTTTGGCTGGTTGAATGGAAGGAATCTTTGTTGTTCTCACAGTCATTGCATGAGTCACTAAGTACGAATGAAGGATGACAGAAAAGAAATGGACTGAATGAATTTAAGTGAATGATCCTTCCCATTGCTTGCTCGCTTCATTCAGGAAGCGGTTGAGAGAGAGAGAAAAGTAAGATTTATTGTCTTGAGGATTTCACCTGACACCAGCGTATTTAGTACAATATACAGAAATAGAAACGCTGGCCAAAATTTTATTCCTTTATAAAATTTAGTTATACATTAAACTAAACATATAAACTGCTGCTCTACTGCCCATAATAAAAAATTGTTATGTGGAGAGTGGAGGAGACGCAGCATTTTTAGCATTTTAAAGGATATCGCCAAATGCAACAATTATCAGATTTTCAATTAATTGAATCAATCCAAAAAACTTGATAATGATAACGTCTCTTAGATCTCTATTAACTTGCAAAAGAATATCAAAGAGCAAAACGCAATAAAAAGTTATGTTTATTGTTTCCAGCCAAATTTTACGCCAGTGCGAAACGACTAGCCGGTGCCATTTTAATGAGCGTATAATATGTTATGTAGCATGTACTTTTTTATTTATGCAAAAAAAAGTGCGCAATGATAATGATTATTACTTTTGTCCTTTTTTCTAATATTCTACACAGTACTTGTCTATTTAGAAGAACAGGAATAAGGTGTAATTCTTCTCAGTCTCAAGTATATTGCGGTGAAAGGTAAAAAAAAAGTTTATTTGTTGAGCTGCTCCCTTACTTCTACTCTCTGTTGATTTGCAAGACAAGTTAAAGTCAGCAGGACGCTGCTGCGCTGCGCTATTGTCTGAGGTTCATGCGCTGCATTGTTGATTTTTTTCTTCACAATTTGAGTAATTTGGCGTGGTCAGTGGTTTGATGGTGATGATGACCACACACTTCTTTTTTTTCAGTAAAGTAGTCATAGTCAGCGTCTACATAGTTTTTTTTTTGCAAAAAAAACTTCTGCTTTTGTATTCATTTTGCTATCTATATTTTTTATAAGAATGAACGGTTAATGAGTTGTTGTTTTTGCTTCTGTTTTCTGTTTCATTCTGATTCTTTGCGCAAAACCTGAATGATAAAAACCGCCTGTTGTTTCAGATAAGTCTGAAGAGAGAGATGATAATGCTTATAACAAACAGCGGCTCTTCTCTGGCTCTAGCTGCTGCTTTAGAAGAAGAAGCCTTCAGAAAGTAGACGACCTTCAATAATTCTCCCTGATCATCAACATCATCACCATCGCCATGCCATGATCAACAATAAACGATAGCCCAAGCTCGTTTTTTGTTGGGCAGGTGAATAGGTACACAGGTAGCCACGAAAAAAAAAGATCTGCTTTGGTCTCTCTAGTGCTTCTGCTGAAGAGAATCGGTCAATATCAAAGTGAAACCAATTTAGGGCCTTTTCCAATTTGCATATTATTTGCCTACTACCAGTACTACTACTACCTATATGTGTACAAAAAAGTTATATAGTTGTAATAAATTGTTATATTATATGATTATTATTATGTACTTTGCCTTTTTATTGCGATTACTATATTACTTCTCTTGGCTTTTGTATTTGTACCAGGATGATTTGATTTTTTTTTTGGTTTCTTGTCTGATGCCATTTTGTTGAAAAAGAAAAAGGCATCCTGTTCAAATTTTTAAGAACCACGTCCCTGTTTAAAAGCCAATCATCTCTTTTTGATATGAAAATTCCATTGCATGATACAATTTTTTAAGATGATTATGATGAGAGATGTATTATGAAGATGATCATGTTGAAGTTGCCCCTTTTATATTTTTCATGTAAGTAGTATGATTATGTATGTATTCCTTAATAGACTCACTTATCAAAACTATCCGCTTTTGTCCATAACATGATAATTTTTCTGTCTGATTTTTTTTCTAAATAATTTTTGTTATAGGAAAAAGTTGAAACGAAGAGAGATGACTGAGAAATGAGACTAATCCAATAAATTTTAATGGTAATCAACTATCAAATCATCAGATTAGATCAGAGAGATCACTTTTTAAAATACGCCTAAATAGTATGTTGGATTGTGAGACTGGCTGTTGTGGCAAATAAAATGTTGATGAGTGATGATGATGATGATTGTGCGTGTGCAGAATTTGTTCGTTTGTACAACATTTTGAAATGCAAATCAGATTGTGTCGCCACTAATACGTCACCCATTATGCATTAATTAACATTTTGTGTATCAGTGGTGGTCGGTCGGTAGCCGGCAAAAGCCATAAAAACGAAAAGATTTAGGATAACCATTTAGTAGTATTTATAGTTTGGATAATATAAATTTTTATGACTATATACGCAACAAGTCGTAGGTATACCTGATGCTGTGATGCTATTTGTGTGGATGGTGGTGGTGGTGGAGAAAAATAAAAGTATTAAAACAATAAATAAATAATCTTTTTTTTCTTGGATCTTTAATGACTTTGGCCACTAGTAGACAAGACAAGACAGTAGTAAGTTGCGCAGCAGTAGTAGCATATCAGTGTGTGCGCCCAGTGCACTACTAAAATATTATCTGAACTTCTTTCATTATTTTATGTTTACTTGCACGCACGCAAAATTTATGGGAGGTGAGGTGGTGAGGAGTTCTAAAAAGTTTATATAATAATTTTGCATATTGTTGCTAAAATATATTATATTTGTTTGTTGTGTACACAGATATTATAAAGAGGAATATAATAGGTAGTAGAGTAGTAGTCCACCACGAGATCAGAGAGAGAGAAAAAAAATCTTGTAATAATTTTTATATTATTATTCTAGTGAGCTGGGCAGTCTGGCGCTACTTATTTAAATGAATTATCCGCCGTCTCCTCCGTAGTCGTCGTCGTCTCTCTCTTAAAAAGAATCTATTCTGTTTACAAAGTGTTTGTGATATGTCTATGCTAAAAAAATCTTTACTGATTGCTTCTTGTGTTTATTGTCTATTTTGTATTTTAGTTTTTAGAGTATTTATCATGATCATCGTCAGCATCCCAATTTTCATCTCGTCAGCCTGGCTTGACTTGACTGGCCTATACCAAAAAAAGAAGAGTAGTAGCACAAGAATAAAAAGAACAGAGAGCCTATCATAAAAATATTCTTGTAAAGGAGGTCTGATTTATGATTGACTGTGTGATTTGATGATGATCATCATGATGAAGTGTGATGATGATCGAAACAATTTGCCTGCTAAAAAACAAGGGATACAAATTAGGGACTGTCAAGGCTGCTGCAGAAAAATAACCAAGTCCAAAATTTTTCCCACGACATAAAGTCAACCATACATGGAGACTTGTTGGCAAATTTTTGTGGCGGATTTTTTCCTTGTGACAAGATATATCGGAGTTATAAAAATATCAGTACTTCAAATTACTTTTGATTGGTAAGGTGTAAAGCTGCAGTGGTTTGATCTTGATCTCTGAGATGATTCACATTACCCCAAATCCGATGAGTATAATTGGAAGACATGTTTTGTGTTTTTGTATGTGTCTACAGAGATTTATTTTGTATCGCCCCAAGCCATCATCATTATTACAGAGAGAGGATTTTTACGGGTGGGCAAAAATAAGAAAAAATACCGAGAAGCAAAGGGAAAAAATAGCAAACCCGATCAAAATCAGAAGATCAGATATATCGATAAACAAATCGATGAAGGTGAGATGAGCCACTGGATTACACCACCACCAAAGCTAAAGGATATAAAAAAAGGCTCACTGATTTTTTGATTCTGATGATTTGATTTTTGCGTGGCGATTATTATATTTTCACAAATACAATTCACAAACATGCATGGCATACAATAACATACATACTTAGAATTTGTTATGTTGCCTATTTGTTGTGTGTCTTGCGAATGATCTTGATGATCAGCTTGAAATGTACACGGGTAATAATTACCCTCCAGGAGGAGGAGTACGAACATTTTTTGCAATGCAAATTTTTCCTCGTTCATCCATTCTCCAAAAAATATACAAAATGCACACACACACACACAACAAACTCATACATGTGCATTGATGATGATCAAATCAGATTTGATGATCAAAATAATAAAAGTATTTTTTAAATTCTTTTTTTTCTGCAATTCGATACTCCCATCATCGTATCATAATCATCCCACAAGCAACAACAACTATCTCCTCTTGTGCTGGAATTTTCCTTAACTTTTTTGATTTAAAAAAAATGCGTTTAGATATTCAAATATTTGTGTTGATTGACCGGAGACAGAAGATCATAAAAAATACACATATTTTCCTTTCGGCGAAAAAAAAATCATCTTGTAATTTTCTGGATACGGAATACGGACGGGACTCACTCAACACCAATAACTTATTTCCATTTCCTTCCTTTTAACAGAATAAACACATATTTTCCATTCCATCTGCATTTTTTCCACTTTCACGATATCCCAATATACTGACATTTCTATCATCAAGACAGACTCCCTATTTCTGGGGCAAACTGAGGAATATTCCATTTTCTTGATTTCATTATTATGATGATCATCGTATTTTATGTACTGCTATGTATATTTTTGTACATTTTTTCCCTCTACTTGTACTTGAATGTGACTGCATAATCATATTTTCTCTGAATCGATATGAATTGACAGGTTTATTGCGTCAGTAAAAAAATATGAAGGAGAAACTGAGAAGGTTTAAAAAAAAAGACAGCAAGTATATTAAAGGAAAAAACTAGGTCTATATCATTTCATTTCACATTTTATTTTGTGTACTACGTCACACAAGAATACAAACTCTCTCTCTCTCTCCCAAAATACATATATCAGCATAGCTTTTTAAAAAACAGTCCTATTTTCCGTTAAAACTTCTAGAACGTGTGTAAAATTTTCTTGTCGGTTTAGCAAGTGCAAAAATGTATAAAATACGTTGTTAATACGTACTATCAACTATACTAAATAACATAACATAAAATTTAAGTTTCAAGTTGAGAATTGGTGGTGGTGGTGGCGGATGGTGGCGGTGCGGTGGTGTTCATGATGATGATAATTCTCATCATTTTATGCCTATGTGAAACCCAAGCCAAGAAAACAGAGTTGTTGTTTTCCTATTGCTGTTTTCTACATATATCTATCTATCTGACTGACTGACTGCATAGAAAGAAAATAAAATATCTACGACTGTTTTGTAGAGAATCACTTGTAATAATAATAATGCATACATATGTATTTCTCTCTCTCTCTCGTAAGCCTGATGCAGCAAAGATCTGATACAGAAAAACATTTTAAAACTTGAACAAGTCAAGAAGATGAAGTTGAAGAAGAAGTGAGTTAAGGGAAAAAGGATATGTAGAAATTCTAAAAATAGAACTAAAACACAGTTCATGAAAATTTTGCATGGAACTCTGCGATTATACTTTGTATGTATGTTGCGGTTGTTTTGTGAAAAAAATGTAATAGTAATAAATGTAAAAATGCAAAAGTGAAAATACATTTAACTATACACATGACTATGACATGGTGATCAGTTTCTATTGAAGTGGCTTGCTTTTTGGTGCATTTTGCAGTTCAATCTAAAAAAAAATCCATGCCTTGCCACAACAACACCACTACCACCACCACCACCACAATCACTTGAATTTCATACATTTTCATCCGAAGAAAAAAAAACTTAAGGAAAAAAATCTTCCTTAATATTACTTCCCAATAAATTGATCCAATCAATTCAATTAACAGTCACAAAATTTTTTTTATTCCAATAAAAAAATACAAAGTGGACTTGTGCCTGTGTATGGAACTGTTCATCTATACAGCTATCATGATTTTCTAGAATGAATGAACATGATCATTTTTTGATCATCACACCACATCTCTTTTTGTTTTGTAATATGACGACATGGCATATGCTATAAGTATGGTATACTGACTGAATGTTATATTATCTTGAATTCATTATCTATTTGGTGTATCGGTTGGTCGCCTGCCCCTGTCTCATTAACGAGATCAACTGATTTGTAACGTGACAAAAAGCTATTGTTCATCCACAAGGAAAAAAAGAAGATTTGGTAGTGTGAAGACAAATGCCAGAGAGATGAAATGAAGTGTAACACAGAGTAATTTTAGTATATGAACTTTAACCATTTTGTTAAGAAGGCAAGGCATAGGCACGAGCCTTATTTTATTTCGTAAGAGAGGATGATATGGAAAATCCAATCCTTTTCCCATTTAATCCTTTCATTCATTCTTGTCATTTAATTAGCATCATTGTCTCTTTCCTCCTTCTTTTTTTAACAGAGAGGAGCAAAGCTAAATAAAATAAGCAAGCAACATCCTTTAAAAATCTTTTTACAAGATGCCATATAGCAATAGCAGATCAGATCATCATCATCATCACGTTTGCTTGCAATTTGAGTATTTTTTTTCTTCTAGTTTTGTAGTTTGGTATTATCACAAGATTTACTACGATGATACCATGAAATGCACTACACAAAACCAATTACGATAAACTTGTCTTACTGATGATTGTACCAAGTAAGTTGGTCCAATACTTGCTACTGTGTTTATCTTGTGTGTATGTTGTCTTTTTTGCAAGAAAATCTTGGTCGTTTATGTGTGTATATCGGCCAAAAAGCCAAGTTGCCAACAACTAACAAACCTTGAGAAGAGCAAAGAAAAAGCAGAAACGTTTTTGTTTCAAGAGAAAAAAAAGTAAAGTAAAAGGAGAAATGAAGATTATGTGGATGGAATAATATGCATGTATTCTTCGTGTATCGTCTGGTTTTTTTTGCGCTCTGATCTGTTCCGTTTATTTGTTGATGTTGGTGGTGGTGGTGGCGGTGGGGATGCTGGTGGCTTGAGTAAGGAAAGTAATGTTGCTCTCTCTCTCTGCGCACAACATGCTGCTTTGTTATCATCGCTATTAAAATACTCTGTATTGCATTTTAATGGGATATGGACGGACAGTGGAGCCAGTGACGTGTGCTCTCTCTCTCATGAAATGAAAAAAGAAATATAAAAAAAGAAGAAGGAAAAACGTGCAAAGACTTTGTGATTCATGAGAAGTACATATATTTCCATACATATCAGATCAGCAGCTCAGCTTTCTTTTTTTTGTTTGCGGTAAATTGTCTTTTTACTTTCGTCCCAATAAAAAAATGAACGTTTATTGCATTTTAATATGTATCGTTGAGTTGAGCGTATGTTTTTGAGTGTATTTTGTCTGCAGTAAACACATCATGATTCATTTTCTCGGGGAGGTTAGTATATTACGGCTTTCTCGAGGTGAGAGTAATAAAAAAAAGTTTAAAAAGTGGTGGCTTGGTTGGCTTCTTTATTACATTATCAATATCGTCATTGCTTTTATTTTTTCTAAAGTGTAAGGTTGTGGCTTTGATGCGAAGAAGAGGATGATGATGACGATTTGAAGGTAAAATATAATATGCACATATCTGAGACAGACATAACATAATATATGGCATTTGAGGAGTGCAGACAGTGTTACAAGCAAAAAGGAGCCAAACTTCTTATCATCCATCCATAACATTCATCGTCATCGTCAGCAAGTTGATAGTATCGTCGTCAGCGGCAGAGAAAATCATACACGCATTTTGTGCTACTAGTCACTAGAGAAGAAGCCATTTCAAAAATGTTTTTGCTGACAATGCAAAATGTATAAGAGAAAAGTAAAATGTTATGTTGTTATTTTTGCACTGATTAGCACGTATGTATATTATGACGATACAAAGTACACAAGCGAATATGTACAATGCGTTCTATTGGAATTTGGCAGGAACATAAATTGGAGTTTGAACTGTGAACTAATTTGTGTGTCTTTTTCTCTCTCTTTTAAGGCGCATCTCAAGAAGTGATGTGAGGTTTTATGCATGTATGTTTGTTCCTCTCATTAAAATTACTTATGTTCCTTGTTTGTCAAAGTGGTTCACTCAATTTACTTTACGAGATTCCATAAACTCTTTTACTTTAACATTTATACATATACATTATGCATGTTGTTTTTTTCGTGGCGTGTGTAGTTAATTGAGTGTGTAGCAAACAAATAGAGAAAAAGATACAGAGAAGGTCTTTTGCTAAAGAATGGATTTCGAAGGGAATTATTTCTTTTCCAAAAAGTTTATGACTAAACAGTAAAAAACGCAAAAAGGTCATTATTCATTTGAAAAATATGTTGCCTTCTGATCTATTTCACTGGAATTGTATTTTTGCACACGCTGCCAATGCCATCATTGCCATCACTATCATTTGTCAGTCTTCAACTTTTTTTTTGTGTCCACTAACCACTCAGTCACCAAAAAATACACTATGCATTCCATTTTTATTTCTGCAGACAATTTTTTTTACAAAAAATCCCTGGATATCTCTTCTTGTGCAGTCACTGGACCTTGTCTTTAATTTTTCAGGGCTCCATTTTGGACAAAAAAAGTGCATAAATGCCATACAAATATACAACGTATATAAATATCCATGTTGAGAGCTTTTTTTTGACAACAAATCATTTTACTACACGCAGAAACCAACCAACCTTGACCAAATAAAAACATTTTTTACGACTGTATGTGGTTTGGTGAGCACACAGTCCCTGTAGCTGTGTGTCTGACATGAAAATAGAGACAAAATACTTAACGACAGAAGGAAAAAAAGATAAAACAGCTTATTTTCTGTTACAGAAAAGCACTAAAGTAAAAGCAGGTAATTGCTTTTTTTGCTACTATTCTACATGGTCATGGATGATGATGACGATGATGATGACATAATAGGTCTACTTTTAATAGGAATCTACAGCGAATAAAAACTTTCCCCACAAAGGCCTTGTACTTTTACTCCGTCGTCTCCTCCACCTACTTTTTTTTACTACGCGGCGACTATCACGAAATACGATCATCATTAACAACAACATCAACTCTGCTCTGTTGGCTTGCTACTCCCCAAAAATTTGTCATTTGATCGAGTCGCGATCTTGTAAAGGCACTTAACAAAGTAAGGAATGATGATAGGTTGTTACTAAAATGTTGATGTAGGTAATGAAGCTGAAAGGAAATGCTGACAAGTTGTGAAATGAGTCATTAGACTTGGACTTGGAGGAAAATGGAGTAAAGAGCAAGGTTTGTTGGTTGGTTATTCGTTAGTTGTGTTAATAAGTAGCATAAAGAAAAAAAAACCAAAGCCACTACTTCACTATTTTATCTAAGAAGTAGGTATATGTATTTTCTTCTGCCTTTTGTTTTATTTTTTTTCTTACACACGCTGGTTTTTGGTTTAGTAATAATAATACAGTGACTGACTGACATCCTAACTAACTTACTTGAAGGAGAGAAGAGAGGAGAACCATAAACCCAGTGAGGCAGTCAATCACAAAAAGTCACATGATACATAACGTTATATATATACCTTATAATATATGCTTTTATAGTTATAGAGTTAAGTTTGGGTCATTACAGGTTATTTTGACATGCATCCTACGGAGCGAGGAGGACGAAAAACATCATAATATCATGGAATGCAATATTCCGTTAGCACGCAGCAAATAACGGCACTCACTCAAGAGTGCATGCATGCATGCAAGTGTGTTATGTTCTTTGGCTGTACGGCATAACTATACACCTATCATTTTTCTCCATTTGTAGTAATAAAATCCAACCAAAAAGCTTACACGATACACACGGATGAGCTTCTGCTAAAGGGCTACTTGCCTTTCTTTCTCTTTTTTTTCATAGTCACCAAAAAACCAAACCACCAAAAAATAAAATCATGCATGCGATCACAATCGCAACCACACATACACGAGATAATTACTTTCTACATGATTTCTTCGTACGATAATTAAAGCAAATTTGTTTTATTATTTTTAGGGAATTTGTGTCATGTATGTCATGTCATATGTAAACTTTTAGATGGTGATGTGATAATTTTATGAACTTTTCTCAGAATTTTGTAATAGTTTTAGTTGCCCTTGCTTTATTGCTTTTTATGGAGAAATTTTCTCAGCAGGTGGGAGAGGAAAGAGGTCGGGTTTATATTTCTTACTGACTATAGCGTATTTATTTCGGATGAAATTTTCTTATCGACATTTTCTTGAGAAAAACTGAATTAAACAATGCTGCACTACAATAAATATGCAGAGAAAGAGCAACAATGCACAGTGCTAAAAAATCATGATGAAAGTTAACTTGGGACAAAAGATTGGCCTCAATTTTCCAGCTGACTCGCTACTTTCCCCTGTGGTGCGCCAATCACAAGAGAAATAAATGCAGAAAAATTTCGTATGTCTGAAAGGCTGGATAAAAGGATAACAACATATGGTTTATCCATAATAATAATAGGACATGCTACCATAAAGCAGTATAGAACTTTTTTTATGCAATTCTGCTTACTCAGGCGTGTAAAAACTGTGCTGAAAGTACTAACATAAAAATCCCTTCCCTTCTGAAAATAAGGAGAAAATGATCAACTCTACTTATCTAACTGCAAAAAAAGAGTCTTTTATCCTTTTTCTTTTTGCGTCTTATTTTTTTGTCCTCAAGAGATGCTCTTCTCCGTCGAGGATTCATTTCAATATAAGTAGTCAGTCGAGCTAATGGTCATTAGTCATTAACCATTTTTTTTTGCATGTGAACATTTATAGCAGTAGCCATATTATTATTTTTTACCAGTTGTAATCCAAGTCCAGTTGGTAGTCGAACATTATGTTCTTTTTTTGTTAGTTTGTGAATCCAAGGCCTTCTACTTCTCAACGTCGACGACAACGAGAAGACGACGGCGAAGTAGAGACCGACGGTGACGACCTTTTTTCTCCATCTTCTTCAAAGCTTTGCAGGAAACCGTGAAAGTTTTTCCCCTCTTCTCATACAACTCATATGACCATAGCTTTGCTCATTCAACGAAGTAAGTACATTTTTACTAACATTAAATACATCTCATAAGTTATTTAGACCAAGGACGAATACAAGAACGAATGCCATTTATTCGCGCATTTAGGCATTTCTACGTAATATTTTGTGTGCACTGTGCAGACGATCAGACAAGAAGATAATCCAATGTTTCCCGAAAAAAGGATGTACTTTTTTCTCTCCAATAACTTTTCCCAACAAACCAATCAAAACAAATTGACAATTTGAGAAAAAATAGCAAAGTAGTAATCGTAAAATAAAGTATGATTATTGTTTTCTTTGACTATTTCGAGTCAGCCACAATTTTTGCGCACATTCAATCTACTTATTTATTGAACTATAACTCAAAAAGAACAACTTTTTTCTTTTTATCTCTCTGCAATTTTTATGTAATATGAGGCGGTGGGGTGTATTATATAATTCTATTATGTGGGATGAGCAAGTGAGCACACAAAAAAGGTGAATTTTATCACAGGTTTTTACTCAATAAAATAATTTTGTAATAAAACATTTTTTTCTCGGATTTTGCATACCGATACCACCTGTAAAATGCATATCAACTTTGCGAATTATGTACCAGGTTAGAAGTCACGTGTGTGGCCAAGAAAACGAAAAGGACTTGTGTAATTTTCTACTTATGCAAATGAAATACCATTTTTGGCTCCATTCATTTAAGTCTGTAAACTAAACTGAAGATAATTGTCCATCAAAAAAGATAGACTCCATAGATAGATGAAAATGAAAATTGAAAGACAATCAGGGTTAGAAGACTAACAAGTAGACAAACATAATAATAATAAAAAGTTAACAAGAGTCAAATAGGTTGATACTGATACCACCACACCACCACCACCATCACACGACAAAATGCATAATAAAAATAACAATAAAAGATGGATCAGGAGTCAGTGCAGAAAAAAAACATGCAAACGATTCAATTTTTTTTGTTCTTCTGACATGTCACGACTTTTTTGTGAACAAAACAAGTAAAAATAGCGAGAGAATTAGATTTCTGGCGACATACAAGAAAACAGAAGCAGACAAGAACAGAAAAAAAACAAAAGTAAAAAGTGTGGCTGCTAGCCTTGCTTGCTTGCTTGCTGTTTTCATGTACAAAAGATCAAGTAGAAAGATTAGCAGGATGGAACATGATGACGATGATGATCATAGTCATGAAACAAGATTTTTAGGTCCACTTTGTACATTTTTTAGAGCTATAGTATAACTATTGTATTTCTATTCAATTTTTGAGCTAAAATACTTTGTAGTAGAACACGACATACATGAACTATAATACTCTTAAATGCAGTTTTATGCAATATGTAAATAAGTTTTTTTTTTGCATAAAAAACAATTTGTTACTTTTTTCTACTTTAAAAGCTTGCTTTAAAAGAAGAAGAATGAATCTTCTTCTTTCTTGACTTGAATGAACGCGACACGAAGAAGAAGCACATAACTATAATTTACAATTAGTGACTTAGTGAGAAAAAGGGTTAAAAATGAGTTTTAAATTTAACAAGACTTCTAATCGTAAGTAAAAAGATGCACTTTTTTACTTGTACAATGCATATTGCCACTTTTTTCGTGTCAGCATTAATTAACTGGACTGTCTGAATGGTTGGGGGGATGAGGAAAAATATTATATTGATAAAAGTTAACAAGATTGGAGAAGTCGAGATGAAGATGAGATGAAGAACATGTGATGTATGTATGTATGCCATGGTGTTCAGCGTTATGCATGCAAGTTTTTAACGTAACGTACGCCCCTCATCATCAGTATCACGTCTCTCTGTCTGTTTTTGTCATTTGATACTTTACTTTTCTTTTTCCTCCTCTCGTGTTTCTTTATCATAATTATTCTACTCATCTTATTTTACTACTTCCCTAGTTTGCAATGTGTACATAATCCCTTCAACTCTCTCAAAACCTCATGCATATGCATAAAAAAATATATATGCATGTCCGCCGCTGCTGCTGCATTAATCTATTGTAATTTTGTCAGCAAAATTGAATCGCCACATTATTACTGCTGACAAAATTATTTATTCTTTTTACAACTTCTTACACTCTTCTGATTGTTGTCTGTTTTTTTGAAGTGTTTGGGAGCGTTTGCCAAAAAAATATATCTGTTTTGTGATGAGGAGATGAGATGATATTGTATGCCTACATCCCATCAGAGTCAGAGGCTTTATACCAAAAAGTGAAGTCAGTCATGTCACGACGACCAAACAAGAAGTCTTCTGAAGAAAATGTTTCAGCAACAGCAAAACCACCACACAACCAATCTCATAAAGCGGTCATGAGCAGAAAGAGAGAGAGAGAAAAAGATGGACTATTATTATTATGCTGACGCTACAGATATATATTCATTTTATGTCCCTAAACTTAGAAGAGGACATGGCGTTTTGTCGTCTTCGAAGATTTTTTGTGATGGCTGCTGCGAGAGATGAAGTGACGACGACGACGATGATGATCATTATCAACTGCGCATCGTCAACAAGAAGGAAACAATTGGCAATAATAGAAAAAACAACACAAAACACTGGTGACTCTTGACTTGGTGTGTAGTTATGCAGATCATGTGCATCCACATAAATCACCGACTTAACCGGCAACATTAACAAAAGCCGCAGCAGAGCATTATCATCATTTTTGTATTGTGTTGAAAATACTACTACACATTTTACAAGCCTGTTCAACAAACAGTGATCATCATCATTATCATCTCTTTGGCTTTTGTAGATATTTTATGATTATCATATGCTAATTTATTTCTATACCTGTCGCCTGAATAAATAACAATTTAAAAAACATACAAAAGTTGTAATAATATTAATGCACTTTCAGAGAGAGAGAGAGAGAGAAGAAGTGGACACAAGAAAGAGAAAAAAAAAGAAGGAGAAAAAAAAACCAATTATGAGAAAAAAATTAGCATGCTCGTACATTTTTACAATTATTACAAGAGTTGCCTGCTGTGGTGGTGAGTAGACCAAAATAAGCATGCATGGTTATTATGAAAATGACGTCCACTCTCCAAGAAAGCGATTCATCATCATCACATCCCCATCAACATGGTATGATGATGATCGTCATATTTTTGCCGACTTTTGCTACTCTACTAACTTCACTATTACGTTACGACTACTACAATTCTTTTTGTGCTGCATAAAAGGTCAACAAAACAATAGAGCATGCAAATGATGCACTACTAATGCTACTATTCTACTGCATGGGCACACGTTAATAAACTTCTTTTATTATTATTACTACATCCTTACCGAGTTATACAATGAATGCCGTTGCTTCTATTCTCTTTATATGCCATGCCGCATGCATGGAATGTATGTACGCTCAAGGCAAGCAACAAAAACCCGACAACTTTTTCTTATGGAATCAATCCATACAACAAGAATATAATATGAAATGAATGATGATCACGATATTAAGATGCTATAAGGAAAATAAATGTAACAACGAACGCAATGAAACGGTATACCAGACAAAAGGTTATACAATACACGCATAATTATAATATGATGTAGTGTACGATACACACATGTAAGTATGTTGAGACAAGATGACTGACATGACGTTTTTTTATCTTTGGTGTGTGATCGGGATATGATCAAATCAAGATCTGAAAAATGTAGTACACATTTCGTGTGTACACACGCAGATGATAATATATGCCACCCGGAAAAAATTGCCAACTATTTTTTTTAGAGATTCGTTTTTTTGGTATTGCTACATGGGTTACACATGTTGATGGAAAAGAGAAGGAATATTTTTGGTGGTGGTGGGGGAGAAGAGAGAGACGGAAAGAGACAGACAAGACGACGGAAGAAAGTAGAAAGAGACAAAACGACGATATGATACAAATAGTTGTATTGAGGAAGCAAAAAATATTATAGAGTGGTGGGGTTAGTGGAATGCGGGGGTTGAATTGGTTTTAGGCTTTAGGTTGTGCCTTGCCTTGTGCGATGATGATGCAATATCAAGATCATCCTAACTCAACTAAATCCACATAAATGCATTTTTTGCGTGTTTTTTCTTCTTCTTCTCTCTCTCTATATATCATGTTTCTACAAGTAAACAAGTATAATATTTTATCCGAAAATAAAGTAAGAAGAATAAATAGTAAATCACACTTAAGCTTTGTAGAAAGTACTATACTGATTTTTTTAAAGAAAAAAAATAAGACAAGAGTCAGAAAGTGAGAAAACACTAAAGAGACATCCAAATAAAAAAAAACCAAAACAACTGCTAAATAATTCTTTATAAGGTTCATCGACCTTCTGTACTCTTCTCAGATGACGATGATGATCATGATGATGAAGATAATATGTCTATATAACTACTGTACATTTTTTTGCACTCCCTTTCTTTTAAAAACAGGAGGAGAAGATATTGCCTCACATCCAAAAAGAAAAAAAAAATACGTAAGATATAAACCACAGCCCATGATATTATTTCAGTCGACTTTACTAGAACAAGAGAGAGAGAGAGAGAAGGAGCACCATACCAGACGCTTGTACTTCTAATAAAATAAAAATCATTCTCTCTGGGGCCTTGCCCAGTTAAGCAGCAGTACCATCATCACCGCCACCAAGAAAAGATCTCATTTTACTAAGTTGGTGGCGTATGGTGTGGATTAGCACTTAGAATTTTTTTGAAGATTTAACGGAAGGCGGTGTAAATATAATGGATGGTGACGCCGACGCCGATGCACACGGTACACGCTTTCATTTATGATTATTACGTAACACCACAAAAAAGACAAGACATTTATGTGTTACCTTTTGTGCCACCGGCCAGGCCACCAACATTATTACCACCCAGCTAAGCTTTGAGACATTATAAAACTTACTTCTTAAAAAGAAAATGAAACGGTTTCATAATGATAATGAAATAAAATGAAAGCAATAAGGCGACCACGACTGAAATCACCACCACCAGGACCAGCAGCGCATTTCATTAACAGTAATTTGCTGTAAATATAGTAAATGGCTATGGCACAAGTACAACACCACCACCACCGCACCGACTGATCATCAAAAACAGCAGTCAACTAGAAAAACAGGAGAAACATCTCATTTTTCCATTTGACTTTTTGACTTAAGACTATAACGATGATGTTGATAACTATACTCTCGAGAGAGAAAGGACATCAAAATGAATGTATCTTTTAACAAGCTCTCACGAGACATCCTTTTCCTTCTTCTTCAACGTGTCGTGAGAGGATATGAGGAAGAAGATGATGGGATGTGCTATGTTGGTGGTGAGTAATTCTATTAGAATGTTAGGATTTTCATATAAAAAGCAGCAGCAGCAGTGGTGGTGGTGATGGGATGTTGCAGTAATTCATGAATGAATGACAAATTCATGACATTTTCCTCCCAACTGGTGTGGTGGTGTGTGCCGTGGAGATGATGATACGCTTCCTTCCTCCTCAGAAAAAAAGAAGCTACTTGACATCATGGATTTGCAGCATAATAAGTAATAATATGTGGATGGTGTATAGGAATGTATATATAGTTTTATAGCTCTGTATTTCTACTAAACCATGCATATGACAAGTACATACGTCTCAATGCATTATTTCATTTTGATGATGATGTGATGTGAAATGTGAGGAGACTTGTATTTTTCCCTTGGCACTAGTACAATAAAAAGCGTACTATTTTCTTCCAAGTCATGATCATCATTGTGCATAGCAGAGTAGCAATGCGGAGACAGGAAAATGCAATGCAGTGCGGCGGCATGACATGTCATATGACACAAGTGTTTAATTATGATTTGATTAGTGATGGTCGTGAAGAGAAAGAGGGATGGAATGATGAGTAATTGTTTTTTAAAGTGGTAATGAGAAAAGCTAAAAAAGCAATTTGCGGGCAAGTTTTTTTTTCTTGCAAAAAGCATAAATGATTTTTTTTCTTCTTACCGGTTCACAAGCACATTCAATGCAGTACATGGTTCCAAATGGCTCCCCAAGGTCCGGATTCCAAGTGTCACCAATTTCATGTACCGTTTTTCCAAGTCTGCATTCTGTAAGAAAAAAGTAAAATAAAACGATTTGTTAAACATCTGTTCAACTATTAACATCAACACATCACTTTGTCTGTGTGACGTGACAAGACTTGACAAAAGATTTTAAAAAAGGGCTAATTGAAAGCATATTTTTTCCCCACAAGACAAGAAAAATAAGAGAATTATTTCCAAACAAAAACCTATTTATTTTTTGGGTGAAAAGTGAAAGAAAAAAGAAAGTAGTTTTTCACTTCATCTCTCACTCTCTCTCCACTGAGCTTATACAGTGAGAGAGAGAGAGAGAGTCATTGTTACTTTTCCAAAAAATTGTATTCATGTTCACATGTCAAGAAGGACAACATTATTAATGCTTGCGAATCCTGTTTCTTCTGCTTGTTTTCCCCCCAACTTTACAAGATTTCCTGTTTCTTTTAAACAAGTGAGTAAAAGGAGTGTGGTGTATAGTGCATAGAGATTACTAAGCTTGTTTTCTACCAACCAACCAGCCAACTAACCAACCAACTTTGTTGTATCCACTTCTTCTTTCCTTGACACTTGAAAATGGATGAAGACAAGAAGAACATGAACACAAGGAGGAGACAAGGATAAAAGATAAGCGAAAAGGAAATGGCTTATGAATACAAATATTCAGAGAGAGAGTGTCTCTCTTTCTTTCTTGTCTCCTTTTTCCTCCCTACCTATCCACCTATTTTGCCAACCAGCAACAAAACACCAAGTATGAATCTTTTACTACACCAAAAGAAAAAAGTTTTTTTTTGCTTGTTTTTTTTTGGCCTACTCCTGTCTATCTTATTATTCTGCTCTTGGTTTGGTTTGCTTCTTTGCTGAGCTGTAAAGAAAAGAACAAGTTTTTTTTATTCTTGCATTGTTTCTCCTTCTCTTTTGCTCCTTTTCGTATGTACAACTTTGATGATGATGATCATGATGATAATTTTCTACTCCAGGCAAAACCAGTAGGATAGCAGCACATCTTTCATGTCTTGAAACAGGAAACGGACGGAGACGAAGAGAAATTTGAGAATAAAGAAGAAAGTTTCAAGCGTCAACCAGCCCACAGAAAAACACACTGTTTCTCTCTCAAGGATATCATCTCATCTCTTGTGTAAGTTTCTTTACTTTCTTTTTCCCTCTTTTGTACATTTTCTTCTTATTTTAAACAAGTAAAAACTATATTTTTCTAATTAATTACATCTCTTCCATTTCCATCTCTTTTTTTCTTCTTAAAATCTCCACCACTTCAACATTAATTAGTTTGCTTGGTCTTTTTTCTTCTATTTCTCATTTTTATTTCTCAAACATTTTCTTTATTTATATTTCATCTTGTAACATAACATGTCTGAATATGTTACTGGTCTGGTGATATGATATGATGATATCATATCACTTCACAACTCTTCTCTTTATAATAAACTGTTTTTTTCTACGTTATGCAACATACATACATTACAACTCATTATACGATTATACCATACGATTATACGAGTACTGAGCACACTCCAAAATTCAATCCAGTATATTGTAGTAATTTTTCTACTAGTGTAATAGTTGGTTTTGCTAGTGGAGTTGAGTATAATGGATTACTTTATTATTACTGTACTTTACTAGATAGAAAAAAATTGCTTCTTTTTGCTTCCTTATCCACTACACCACCACTAGAGAACACGATGTTACACGATGATGATGATAACGACGACGACCACGACCACCACTTTACTCTCTTTTACAAGAGAATGGGTTACGTTACATTTATAAGCTCTTATGCTACTGCTTCTGGCTGGCGAACATGCAGACTTGCAAAAAAATCCTGGCGCCAAAACCTGCTTCGGCATCTCCCTACATAGCAGCATAAGAAGAGGAGACGCACAAGGCAAAAACTTTATTTTTTTCATACAAAACTCTCTGAGAGCTTGGTTGAGTTGAGTAGTAAGGTTCTGTCTGATGATAATAGTAAAGTAAGTTAAGTGAGTGAACTGAAAAAAAATTGCTCGCCGGAATAGCAGTGTTATATAGTATGCTCTTTGTATAATGATAAGTGTTACTACTAAAAGTATCAATATCGAGAGAGAAAAAATGTATACATGTTTACTTTACTTAACTCTTTAACAATATAGTACAGTAGAACTACTATGTATGACCACAGGACATTTACACACGACGGCGATGATGAGGAGGATGGCGGCGTGGTTGTGAGTATATTGATAAGTGTACGTTGCAAACACCTATTTTTATTTATTTAATGTATGAGCTCTGGCGATGCGATATATGGAGAGTTTAGAAAATACACATATTGTATAAAAAATGTAAAGATCATCATGATATGTGCTTTCATTATTATTACGCTACTTTTACAACTTGTAAGCTTTTATACTAAAGCTGAAAGATAATAAGCAAAATATGGCGAGCGAGGAGAGTTAAGTAAAAAAAAAAAAGATTTTTTTGGGATGAAAATGGCCATCCTTGTCATGCATGTCAAGTCAACGTGGAGTCGAGTCCCTGGAGACTTTTTTGGGTAATGGCTGGTGGATGAGAGGAATGTAGCATTTTTGCTCAGAGTGAAAGAAATTCTTATGCAATTCAGGGGAATAAGAGGCCTTTTCTAACGAATTACTTTTGTGTACAAACATTTTTACCAACCCAACTTGTTACGTAAAAAAGTATGTAGGTATGGTGTGTGGAGCTCAACAAATTACCACAAACATCATCTCACTTTAGAGAAAAAAGGGGTTGAACGTGTGAACAGAATAGTGTGAACTATGACCCCGTTTGCATTACATTATAAAGATAAAAAGGAATGAAATGAAGGTGATAGTCGTATGATATGATAGCGGCTTCACTTTCTGAAATGAAATATTTTCCGGTAAAAATAGAAAACGTCCAGTAAAGTCCAGTAAAAAGTGGAAAGGATTTGAGGCACAGACAGCGCAGTGGTCATTTTTATTACCTTGCAGTGTCTAACTCCATATATTCCACAAAGATGAAGAACAAGATGTTATGCTGCTGGTGCTGCTGATTTTTTATCTTTACAAATCTACCCACTTGAATATAATATCTGGAGACAAATGGGAAAGCTCACATCAGCAAAAAATAGATATAATTCTCATAAATAAAGTAATAAGAATTATATACTCAGAGAGATATGCATATAAATTAATATGTAGTCAAGTTTTTTTATAGTACTCCTCTTCAAAATTCCTTCTGATTCTGATTAATATTCTAATTTTTTACGAGTTTCTTTTCAGGACTTTTGCTCTTCGTAACGCGTCATAATAAGACAAGTCATTTAATATTTTTGGATAGATCATATCAAAAAACGACAGTTACTTTTACATCATCTTGTTATGTACTTATATTGTACAAGATGATGTACTATATATAGTGGATGGACAATAGAGAGAAAGCTGAATTCATATAATATTTTATTACATGTAGAAAATTTTGGGGATAGGGCAATGATCTTCTTTTCATGCTTCCTCCGAAAAAAATAATAATAAAATATTTAACCACACAAACCCAGAACACAGAGTCTTTTCCCTTTTTTTACTCATTATTTTATAAATTTCTAGCCTTTTCATAATAGCATGGATTATTATCTGTTGTATATAGAGCAGTGTAAAATATGTAGTGGATTTATTCTGCTAAATGGGGTAGCAAAAATGGACAAAACTGACGACAGTATTGTGAGTCGTAATAGCAGAAGCAACGGAGGCAACTGTAAAAATGAATGGATTACAACAGACAGAGCCATTCCCGTTTCCGCAAAATAAAACACATGTTTTTTTGTTCTATTTATTGTGTTGTATCACGGAAATGCAGAAAAATGCAATTTTCAAAAGAATTTCTAGCTTTTGTTGCATTTTTTACAGAGCTTAAAAGCTTGTGGAAACTTTCTAGAACAAAAATCTTCTTGGCTGTTGGCTTGGGTGGAAAAAAAATATGAAAGCGAGCCACAACTGCCCAATAAAAAAATAAATACATATTTGTACGACGAAGATGATGCAGTATATACCATTTGCAAAGAAAATTGAGGAAGATACCACATTAAATTATTTGCATTTTCCTGTTTATGCATTACAAAAAAATAGCCATTCATTCATGTCACCACACCGCCAAAATACCATCTTCTGTTGCTGCTGTGCTGTTTCCCTAAAAATTATATTTTTTTTTGTATTATTTTTTTATATTTATGATTTTGTTCTCTTTAAATTCAACCTATCAAGTCAAGTCGAAGAAGAAAAAAATCTGGCAACGGATTCCCATAAAATATGTAGGTATCTTAACTCAACTCACTTTCAGAACAGAATCGCAGAAAAAGAAACAAATTAAAGTATATATGATACTTTCTCAAGAAGTTTAACATAAAAAAAGAAATCTTTTAAGAATATATTCTCATAAACATTCCAGAACGTGCTTTATTACACATTCAAGTGGATGATGACAGATAGCAAATAGAAGATTTTCATGTGGAAAATATGAGTAAACACATTTTGCTATTAATCTAGTACACATACACTCTTAGTTGACACTCTTGAGAAAATCTTGAGCAGAAATTTTTGTGAAATGTTGCAAATTGCAATGCACTGTGACTGATAAGTTATTTGTGCAAAGGAAAACATCTAGACTAGATAAGTGTCATCATCGCATCGTCAAGGCCGATAATTTTCGTGTGACCTGTCATCATAATCATGACTGTTTTTTTTGCTTTGCCTGCACTGCAATATGCGCATATTATGGCATCATCATCAGTTTCTCTATCATATTAATATGCTATAATCATAAATGAAAAATTAAAAGTGACAAAAAGTCATCCTTTTGAATCCCTGAACATAATGCCATGCCATATTGGCTTATTATGGATTTATGTGGAGTCAAGGAGTTGGCGCCATTGTCATTTTATCATCCTCATCATCACTCTTTTTGATGCAATGTTGCGTACAAAAGATATCTATCTATCCAATCCAACCAAAGTGTACATTTGCCATCGCCATCATCATCATACACGCAAACTAATCATATCAGTCTACAATGTAAAGTGCTATAAATGCTTTGTAATATTTCCCCCGAAATGGCCTGGTACAAAAAAGAAACAGCTAATTTATCTACCTACGCACCTTATTCCTCAATACATAATGGAGCAATAACAATAAAAAAGTGTAATAGTTTGCTACTACTTATAACACTACTTGATGTAGTCCAAACTCAGAAGTGACTGTGGCAGGGCAGTAATTATTTTTTTCAGTACTCGTGCTCAAGTCAAGCCAATATATTTTAAAATATTTACAGGTGAGAAAAATAATCTATGCATAAATATTAAACTATTATAGAATGGACTCATGAATGCGTATCTTTTATAAAAAAGAAATATGAATGCGTGCGAGTTTTTTGAGTGAGGGAGCTTTATTGCTTTTTTTGATCATGTTGCCTGATAAACTTGATAAGGACTTTGGTGATCAGAATACGATAACATATTATGACAGCTACATGGCTACTTGAAATAATAGTATGGACTGCAGTAAAACCATTTATAAGAGTATAATTAGAAAAACTAACAAAACAAATGATAATCCAATGAAAATTATGAGTTGTCTCGAAATGCCCCAACTGACAAGCTTTTACTCATGAAGTACAAGTGGCACTGCAGCGATGTTGAAGCTGTTTGTATTGCTGTATCAGCATCCCCAACACGAGTATGATGATGATAATGATCACTACACGCTACGCTGCACTGCACTAGCTTGGCTTTCACCTCAAAAACATCACATCATCTTTGAGCAGCAGTTTAGCACATGCGGCCATATAAACTATCATCGATGATGAGAGAACGTGAGACAGGTGGATACTCTCATTCATATTATCATTATCATCAACTATCAACCACGAACGAAGCAAATACAAGAAGACATTTTATGTTTTACTGAATGCGGTAGTAGGATAAAAAGTGTTTTTCCTACTGTGCATTGTTTTTATTGCATTTCATTATAAATTCTAAGACTGTGCCAAAGGAAGATGGCGAGAATGATAGGAGAAGAGGAAGAACCTTCTAAAGTGCGAGAGAATATATATTTTGATGATGATGATGATCAGGGTGGACAGGGCAGTAAGTTTGGTGCTAGTCTGATGTATGGACAAAGATAAACAACTGAAGAGTGAACAGAAAAGGAAAAGAAGGCTAAAGAAAAACGATTTTGATTGTCATGTGGCGGCGGCGGCGTCGACGACGACGCCAAGTCAGGCTAGGCCAGAGAGTAGAGCGGTAGTTATAACAGTTTTGCATTTGTATTATATTGGCCGATAATAACGATCATAATCGGTTATGTCCAACGAGAAGCGAGAAGTAGAATAAAAAAAGTATAAGATAATCAGGCAAGCAATATGCACATTTTATTCCATTCCTCATCCCATCGCATCGTCTTCAATTGAATTTCCTTGTATGGAAGGAATCAGTTATCGTCATCGCCATCATCATCGTCCGTCGTCTTTAAAGCAGCCGAAGAAGAAGAAGCTGAAGCAGACCAAGAAGTCATTTCGGTGGTTTGGTTTGATTTGATGATGATCATTATCATGAGAATTGGATAAGCTTCTTTGAAGAAAAAAAAAGTGAAGTGTGACCTTTTTGCGCGTGATTTGTGTGATAGACAGTGAAACGACGTGGAAAAATGAAGAAAATAAAATGACACAAAGGCAAAAAGGGAATAATACTCTGGTCATCTTTTTTAAAGCTCTCTCATGATCATGTTGACAACAAAATTTATTTTTTCTTTTTGATCATCATCTCATCATCATGCATCCGATCATGTATTTTTTTAAGGCTAGAATTGCAAACTTTTTTTTCTCTTTGTGTTTGACCACGCCATAATAAAGTAGAAAGGTGTAAAAACTATAAAAATCAAATCACCCTTTTGATTGTGCACATAAACTTATCTACATTTTTTTGCTAGTAGCTTTTCGGCACTATTTGGAATTGTCTTGTGATTTTTCTAACTTTTCTTGCTCTTGACAAGACACGACTCTTGATATTGTTTATGAACTATATTTATTCCTAGTATTTTTTTCACTCTTTAAGAATAAGTGTTTGCTTTAATTTTATTTGTCCCTAAAAGGGCATGACCTTACATGTCCATACTATTGCTAAAAAGAAGAAAATCATAAAACCTGCACTTGGAAACATAGTTAGCGCTTTACTTTGCACTGCTCCTTGCAGCAATCATTTTATATGACATGGCGATAGCGGTGGATGGTGGTGGCGGCGATTCGATGATGATGCTACTACTTCTCCTTGTGTAATAATAAAGTAGTAATAGCAAAATAATAATGATGCTGATAAAACACTACCACCACCACTTCTCTACCAACTTGATTTGTTCGACAGCAGAGTGTCCAACAAGAATAAAAAAACAAACAGAGTTTTTAGAGGAGAAAAGAAAATTGGCAATAAGAAATAAATAATATTCTCTTGAAAAAAAATACACAAGTATAATAACATTGTATGCAAAACTTGAACTTGCAACTTGTTAAATGTGGACAAACTTGGTAAAATAACATAATATTTTTTTCTCTCTTTTGTTCAGTCAGTGTATTTGGAATTGGAGCAATCATCTTTTTGATCAAGTAACTACCTTATATTTTTTCAGGAGAATTGCCGCTGCTGCATCAAATATCACACCATTATTATTGTGAATGTGTGCATAATAAACAAATGAATATTATAATGCAGTGCAAATGATTAGCAAGAAAATAAGAAAGCACAAGACAAGTGTGTAGAAGATGAAGAAGAGCATCAAATTTTCCTTCCAAATTTGGAATACAAGCAAAAAAAGAAGACTTTTTTTGACATGACTTCAGTTAAGTTGAGACCATACTTTACTACCACCAGCATCATCATCATCATACCATCACCATGTGCAAAATATATTACTTGTTCTTTGATTTGATTGTCATTGCTCTGTTCTCTGTTCTTCTCTTCTGTGAAGATAAATAAATATGCAGTTTGAGAGTAGTTTAATCAATTTTACTAGTTTGTCCTGTTACAGGTCATAAAAAACTATGTGGACTCGCTAATCTCATCAAATAAACTTTTATTTACATTTTATTTTTTTTAACTCTTATTTTTAGCCTGGCCTGGGTCATCCTCTAATAGAATAGCTACAATTACAATGCATTGCGTTGCAGCATCATCAGAGATAAATGATGTAATACGTTAGAGTAACAGAGTTGTGTTGGGATAACAAAGTGTTTCAATTAATTTATTTAACTGTAGTGCGCAAGCAGCTCAGCAGTTTACTACACTTATACCACAGTTGATGCAATTATCTTGATCCCCAATTTATCCCGAATGATTACCAACGTGAGACCGAGACCACCAACGGTTAAAAAAACTGATATTGCTGAGCTGATGGAAAGATTACAACAGAACAGACCCGAAACCCAAGGCAAGGCAGGCAGAAGAGCAAAATGGAATTATATGACCCTCATGATCATCATCATGATTACGTGATCTGATGTGTCTATAATTTAATTAGTGCTCTTGTGTGTGTTTGCTTGATCAACAATAAAAATGCAGTATAAATACAAGCATTGCCCTTCTATCATCCATTAAAAATACGTATGTTTGTAAGCAGTAAAACTAATTAGATCAAATTGAGCGAAGAGAGGGCATGGCATAGCATTTAGTGGATTCAATGAATTTCACCGTAAAAATAAATTCAAGAGAAAAAGATTAAGCCATCCATTCCATCTTCCACACACAACAACAGTTCATGTCATTGTTATCGTTTTTAATAATCACGTTTTTTTGTTGTGTGTATTTATGTGTGTATATTTCTCTGGTTGATTGATAATAATGACAAGATGATAATTTGATATGATACGATATGACCCCTTCATCCTTTTTACACTCATTTTATTTCTGCTGACTGACAATTTACAATAATCCTGTCCTCCACAGTGCAAACAAGTATAAATTGTAAATATAAAAAAATTATGATGGTGCCAGTGCCGGGGTTTGATAGTTGGCTCCTGGCTTCTGTGCAATAGTTTATGGATGTGATTGTGGTGACAGTAAATTAAAATGGTGCAAAATAAAGTTTTATGTGCATTTGTTTTATTTTTCTGTTGGCGATCATGTCTGCTGGATAGCGAGAGGTGGCTCCAATAATGACCTCGCACATAAATAGTAAATTCATCTGCCACTGGTGGTTAAAAGGCTCCATCATACCAGGAAGATAAATAATGAGTGTATTTTTTTGTGATGATGAGTTTGAGTTTTACTGTCATCATTCAATTCAGCAGATCACAAATTATTTTTAAAGTGTAAAACAATGTATGTATTTTTAGCTGGAATGCAAAAAAAATTGAAACCGTTTTAAAAGAAGGTGGAGGTGGAACTATTTTTGCATGTGTGTGTGTAAATCCCATCTTTCTAAACTGAACATGATTACCACTCACCACCCAAAATTAGACAATGAGTTTAATATTTCTTCCAGGATTTCACTTTGTTTTTCCATTCAATGCCCAGTCCACAGTCCACATAGTCAATAGTATCATGGCATTGCAATACATATTATATGTCATGTCGCCAATAAACCTACGACGCAAAAAAAATTATTGGGATATTGCTACTCTGCTCTCTGCTCACTCAAAAAAAAAATTGTCAGACAAGCTTGTTTTAGTTTTTATGTATACCTATCTACCTTTTACTTATTTGATGATCATGATTATTATATGCTCTCTTGTTGCTGTTATGCTCTGGGATTGGGATGTGATGCTCACGCCGCGCCGCTACTAACACCAACACAAACTACACAAGTCTATCATTAGGTTTTACAGTGGTAATAAGGCAATAATAATTGTAGCAAATGCTAAAAAAAAGTAAAGAAAAGTTGCCTACACATAACATGTGAAGTCGAGAGTCAGACTGAAGACAAAACATGTGCTAATTGTCTTTTTGCTACCCACGAAATCAGGCTTAAAGGTTGTTTTTTTATGTCTCCTCCGTTTTTTATGGTATTTATGGAGGAGCAGTATGGAGAATTGCTGGTTTTGTCGGGGAGCCATAATATTTTTTTCTTGCGTACGCAAAGGAGAGTGAGTCAGACTCTCGCAGTGGAAAAAAATGAATGAATGAATTGCAATTTGGGTTACAAAATTTTGTAAAACCCACTCTAGTGATTGTTAAAGGCATGCTAATTATTTTTGCAGGAATTTAAACAGATTTTCTTACTGCACTGCTAAATGAATTCAGCCTTGATTTAAAACTTGTGTGTTGAGTGGGCATTCTTGTGAAAATGGTGTGATTGACGCCTTGTTGCTTTTCACAAGAAAATTTTGTGTGAATTGTTTGTTTTAGTGTCGTTAGCATACAAAGTCTTTCATGACCTACCGCACACACGTGTACTAAAAAATAATGGTGGGGTGATTAGCATGACATCCGGAACTAATTTCCATAATAATGACACTCTAAACTGTCTAAACAACACGGTTTTTCTAGAGCAGACGTCTGTTTCCAGCGAAAAAGAATAAACTCTATGAAAAATATGGTAATAATGCTCGTAGAACTAAAAAAGGAGTAGAATAGATTGCGTTGGTATTTGCTATTTCATCTTCAAGCACTACAGGTTTCTGTTGAATTGTTCTTTTATGCATGTAATGTAACGTAACGAGGAATATTTGCGCATCAGCAAATGAATGAACTTGTGTGCAACATCTTTAGAAGTTTTTGTTTGTAATAATGCAACATGCAAAATTGTTAAGACTGCTTGGCCAAAATACGTAAGCAAAAATTTCTGTCAAAAAACAAGATCGCGTTAAAGGATGCTGTTGGGATGTTGTTCAAGATGATCTTGATGGTGGTGGTGATGATGATGATGATGATGAAAAGGCTAAAATTCTCTCCATCTACACAAAAATGCATAGACACTCACACAAACTCATGAAAATCATGATCATCTTTACCACCACACGTCAGAGACCCACAACAATTAAGTCAGCACTTGAAATAGAACTACATAATCGCAAGTTAATATGTGCATGGAATAATACAATGGTCATATAAATCATAATAATAACAAGAAAAAAAGAAGAAGATGCGACGACTCCAACTCTCCTCTTAGTCTAGTTGGGTCTCTCTCTTTCTGGACTGGGTGCCCTTTTTCTTGTTGGGGCTGATAAACATGTGATGAAGATTATGACGATGATGATGAGAATGAAGATGATGACTGCATGCCATAACCATTTTGTTCTCTGGTGCTGCTGCTTCTTTAATTATCGCTTGCAGCAGGCTTATTAGGTATTATGCACTCAGGTAAAATGAAGAAAAAAATGCAACTTCACACAAAGTGCAATGCAAGTACAAGTCTTTTGCAAAATTTGCAATGAAAATGTCACTTAATAAGATAAACAAGCTAATCATCAAGAGAAGTAGTAATAAAAAAGAAAGGAAATTGGGAATTCCAATTTACAAAATAATTCAAAAAAAATATTTGTACTAAACATCATGAATATTCATGGCACAACCACTAGCTTAATTTCAATCTACCCACACGTAGCCGATTATAGATTGCATTTGACTGGCTGATTGACTAACTGACTAGGAATTTCTTATTCATTTTTGCTGGAAGCTCTCTGTCAACCAAATAACAATGCAAAGTATGTTAGTATTCTAGCGTATGCTTCATCATCATCAATCATGTCAAATGATTTGAAATGGTCACACAAATTTTTCATGCGCATTGTTGGTGGCTAGGACTGGGTTACATGCAAATTGTCGTACGATGCAAAGTGACATGACATGGTTATGATCAGCCTAATAATGAGGTTGATTGGACCAACCGAGACTTCGGAAATTCCAGAAGAATGAGGAATGAGGAGGAGGGGAGGAGGTAGTACAATGATCGCTAAATGATCATGACAAGTATGCAGAGAGGAAATGGAATGAAATGAATTTGATGATCACAACACAAATTCCAATCTCTTCTCAAAAACATCTCATGTATCTAAGTTCTACGTTTCTTTAAGCAAGTTTTTGGTAAAGAATCTGAATCTACGATTACGAACAAAACACCAAAGGCATGCAAAAAAAACAGAGCCAGAGCTCTCTGTTCTTTTCTTTGATAATGCACCATGTGTGTTTGTGAATTGATTACTATTATATTTTAGTTTTAATACGCTACTGTGGGTAATTAAAATAATTGACAGACACACACACTACCTTCTATAATTATTATGTTATTCTCTGTCTTTACGGTGCTACTGCTCTGTGAGCTGTGGTCTGTGGTGGTGGCGATGATGATGATGATGATGAAGAGGATAAAAGCTGACTGACCTCCGTCATCGATGATGTGATGATGGTAATGAAAATGATCAAATCAAGAAGAAAAAAAAAGGGTGAAGGGATCATGCTACAAAATGAGCTCTCACACAGAGCGAAAAAACCACAATGCGGTGATGGCGATCGATGTGCATATTAACTAAAAAATCTTGCGATATACTCAGCCAAAAAAATATTAATATCATTTTATAAAGAAGCTCTGAGGTTTTTATGTATGTATTTTAGTTTACTAAATGAAGTTGTATACTAGAAAAGCACAACATAAAAAAAACAATATATTGAGATGATCTTTTGATCGCATCGCATCGGATCGATCGTCGTCATCATCAAATGAATGCATGATTCCCTTGTTGTTGTAATATGCCTAGAAGTGATCTATCAATTAACCGCAAGCCGATCATCTTCTTTTTGTGTACGTTTTCTATGTATATTTTTCTTCCCTGTCGTTTTTTAATCAAAGCGTACATATATCATTTTCATTGTTATTGTGTGTAATTATTAATAATAAAAAAACAAACAATGTGCCGACGCTTGCCTCTCCTCCTCTCTCTCTAAAAACCTTTTTTTTCGCGACGCAATATGCAAAACATTTTTTAGAATACAACTACAACTACCATACCACCATCAACGTTTATCATCACCAGTTTTGAATATTTTCTTCAAGACATTTTTTTGAAAAATTTCTTAGAAGAAATACCTTTTGAAAAACATGATGATGAGCAAGCATACAAGTACGTACGATGATGAATATGTCAACAAATCCATATTCCCTTTTCTATCCGGTTTTAATTGACACATAGGTATGAAATGCGGTACTACTACTACAGCCAATAAAAATACATGAATGATGTGTTAGGCTATTTATGACAAGGTGATCTGATCATTTTTATGATGAGTGGATATGCAATTGGAAAAGTGCAATAATAACAAGATAAGAAGGGGAAAAAGAAGATGCATAAAAAATTCTCTTCTGTTTTTTTCTCTCTAGCTTTCAAGGAGGTCTTATTTTCTACGATTAAAACAAAACACTCCAACCGTCTGCCTGTCTATTAGATTAGCAAACTTAGTGGTTTTGAAATTGGATGATGATATGATGTGATGGTGAGGTGTTCTCTCTGCATCTCTAGCAGCTACTGATCTGCTGATACTGGTCTGGTATTGAGATTTAAGAAAAAAAAAGTATTTTGTGGTGATGGAGTAGTAGAGTAAGCCAAAAACATGCCGATCATCAGAGAGAGATCATCCTAAACAAACCACCTCACTCAATAGAAAAAAATAGCAGAAAAAAAAGAACAAGGCAGGTTCAAACCGGCGGCTGCTGTGTTTGTGTAGCAAACATTGTAGCAAAAAAAATATGCAATGCAAATGTGTTCACTGCTCATCTCTCTCTTCTCTCGGCAGTCATACCACTTTAAACTGATTATAATGTGCATAATGGATGAACGTACCGATAAAAAAAAGTAAATGGAATAAAATAGTAAATTCTTTATGTTTTTTATAAATATAAATCTCCTCAAAGTATAAAAACGACCCGAAAGAGAGTGAGTTGAGTATGAGAGGAGGATAGAATAGAGTGCTAATTTAAATAAGGTGAAAAACCCTTTCGTTGGTGGTAAGAGGTAGATGGATTTTTTTTATAAATCAAAGAGATGATATGATGAAGATGATGTCATGATCGAGATAATAGGTGAGATCGGAAGAATTGATTTGAAAAAAGGTTATGATTAAAATATTGTTTAGGCTTACCACTTGTTCTCTTTGATTTCCTTCTGGATTCTTCCGCCCTCAAAGGGAATTTGGATCTGTGGGATCTTCTCAGGTTACGCATTTCCCGGAGTGCCCTCATTCCTCGTCTGTTTAACAAATTTGTGTTGGCATTGTCACTGTTTGAGTCCTGGGCTGGACCGGGTGCTGCTGAGGATAAATCGACGAAAAAGGAAATGGCCAAAAGGGTCCAGAATACACTGACCACAGCCAGCCTCCAATATTGCACTGGCTTCATTTTGAAAATGACTTTATGAATAATAAGTAATAAATGTATTTGTGTAAACCGTGTGTGTTCACACTTTTTATTTAAAGTTTTTCAGTTTTTTATAATTTCTTGCTTTCACCAAGAATATTTCACACTATGAAAACTTGAAAGAATGTCACTGTCTTTATGAAAAAATCGTTTCACAGAAAACAACTTTATTTCTCCTTGTTACTCTTTTCCTGTTCTTTGTTCACATTTCCTGAGTCCATTACCACCATCATCATGGTAGGTCTTTTTGTATGTATGTCTAATTTCCTAACAAAAAATATAAATGAAAAATTTGTGTATGTACTCACGTACGCACCTTTTTTCTTCTTTCAAAACTTATTTTTGTCCACTAAAAAAAAATCTATCCACTATCCGTTTTTCATTCTTGCGAAAAAAAGACAAAAGGTTATGCCATATGAGTATAGCTTATTATTTCACCGTAAAGTTCAATAATATTTTTTTCTGTCACATAAAAAAATGGCTGATGATTTATTGAAAGCTAGTTAAACACTTGGTGCACTGACTTTACTTGACTGAATATTGTGTACACACAGAAAAAAAGGTGACAATAAAGTGTGTGTGTTGTTATTTTTTTTCTGAAGATAATACACACTCAACTTGCTTGTTAATATGTATATTTTTCATGTAATGTATATTTTAAACACTTGTGTATCAACTCTGTTGATTTTTATAACTGACTTCTCCAATTCCAGGGATGTGATGTTGATGATGACGATGATAATAAATAGATATTATGTTTTTTTCTCTCCTGTGTGATGTGATGATTACTATAATGACTTTATACTTTGTAATTTTTATAAACTGTTATTTTGTGATGTATCTCGTATGTCTGTGTTTTCAACATGTGAGCTTTTTTTGATTAGAGAGAACAAAGTAAAAAAAAGTGTTCCAGTTCCAGAACGCAATGAGAGAGAGATATAAGTAGAGACTTGCACACTCTCACACACTTTGATTCTAACTGAGTTTGTGAAGTGTTGAGTATCTGACTCTGAACTGAAGAAGATGTGATGGGACTGTGGATGTACACAAGGCAAGAGAGAGGAATGAATGATTTTGCTATATTGCTTTGCTTGGGCTAAATTGTCTGGTGCCTCTGTTGAACAAGAGAGAGCTTCTTATAATATTTTTTTCTTCTGAAAGCTTTGCTTTTGCTTTTTGTATGATGTTTAGTGGAGGCGAGCATAAAGTAAACTGAGCGAGCCTTTGCACTAACCACTCACTATGTATATTGGACTGGGATGCCTATCGGCTAGAAAAAAAAAGAGTGAGCTGACATGAGCACACTACACACCAAAAAAAAGCAGTGATTATGCATGTATGTTCGGTGGTGGTGGTAGTAAAGTATGAAAACCAAACCACCTTAATCGGTTCTTCTATTTCTCTGGGAAAAGCTAAATGTGAAGCTTGAAGGAATGAGTAAAAAAGATATGTAAGCTTACTTGCACGTACGTTTTTTCGGTATAAATTTTTATGCATAATAAAAATAATGAAAAGCATTTTACAGAGTAAGTTTCCCTTACATTTTTAGGTACATAAAGACTTCGTCATAATCATGATCACCATCAGTCATCAAATCAAACTTGCTAAAAAAATGATTTTCCTTGTAAAAATGTGTACATGGTCACTGGTCACAAGTCCGGTGCGGTGTGGTCGTTGATGATGATGAATTTGATAAATCTACAAATGAAAGGCGAGAAACAAGACGTTTTGTACGTGAGTGATGTTTTTATGTGATAATATGATAATTTTATAATATGAGATGTGAAAATGATGAGAAGATGTCTTCTTCCCAAATAAAAATAATTTTATATGGAGATGTGATGTATGATTTTCGAGTTGGGAGTGAAGAAGAGAAAGAAAAATTAGAGAAAGAAAGAGCGAGATTTTTTTTATTGCAATGTTGAATGTGCGCTTTAGTAGACATAAGTGCTACTGGTGTTATGTTGGATGATTTTATAATAAAGATGTTTGAAGGATGAAGATTATGATTATGATAGGGATGAAGATTATGATTATGATAGGGATGAAGATTATGATTATGATAGGGATGAAGATGAGATGAGGGAGAGAGATGCTAATCATCATCATAATGATAATGGGTATATATTACGCATTAGTGTAGAAGAGTCAAGTCAAGGTATATCATCATCAAGATAATCAGTGTTATTTTATAGGGATTTAGATAGTTAATGACGATAACAAGTGTGCATGCTTCGTTGTGTGATGTGTGTACACAAGATTTACTCTGGTGAAATGTGAACATGAGAATTATGACTGTGGAGAAAAAAGAGAAGCTCATCATTATGGTCATGATGATCATCATCAACATAGCTCTTTGCAGAATAAGTATCGTATTTCCAGTCATAACAAAAATTACAAAATGTACAATAAAAAATTCAAATCACTGCAAAAAAAAATTGAGAGAATGTCTTTATGGAATAAATGACATTTACTTGACAAGAGTAACGGACAAAAATCTTTTAATGTGTTATGTGGACATTGGACAGTTATGATGCAAAGATTGTGGAGGAGTTAAATATGCATATGTACAAGGAATTCAAAATGACGTGATTATTATCAGCAAAAATATGATATTGTCAGTTTTGCCATTCCTGGGACATACATAGAGCAGCATTATTCCATTGTATAAAGTAGAATGAGTAATATTTCTTGATGTGAATCTGCTACTGGTCTGGTGCGGTGGTGGTGTGATGTACGGTGTTTTTGTGATGTGACGTGACTTGAAATGACTGATATATTTGATGTGAGCTACTATGCTTTACAACTTTGCACGCAAGTCTCACTCTGCTTTCTCGTGAAAATCTTCTGCATCTTGGGGCAAAATGGGATTCCTGTACAGTCATTTTAGATTTGGTCGGTCATAGGGAAAATGCATACATAATTTGCATATTACATGGCTCGGCTGCTACTATTTACTTACTTTTTTTTGTAAAATTATGCTTGTGGCCATGTATTTATTACACATGGACAGAGAATGAACTTGTTCTTTGGAAAAAAATTGATGGTAATAAAAAAAATGCTGGAAGTTGTTGCATCTCTAGGAATTTTGAACTATTACCTTTACCTCTATGCATATTTTTGATATATTTGAAAATCCCTTCGAAGCTATTCCTATTATATGTTGTAAAAGCCTGAAGGAAATATTTTTATGGTGTATGCAAGAATGACGGTGGCATTGAGAATAAGAAGAAGAAGATGATCGGATCATCATTAAATATTATGCAGAGCATGTTTTCATCAGCAGCACAGAGTGGAAACTTGCATTTGTACGTAACGTATCCCAAGGAAATTCCATGATAATATGATTGACAAGTCAACTTCATAGTCATCTATCTGCCTACATCATTCCTTTCATCATCATCATCGTGTCTCGTCACAATCACCAATACATCGACAACGACAACATTATATCAAAATATTAGAATGAGGCATCATCTCACAAGATAACAAACCATTATTGCACTTTCTTGTGAAGTTACACATAATAATATGCAACACAAGTAATTAATTACTATTCCAGGTAAGTCCTTCGTCTCTATTTTTCTAACATCTTTGGGCTGTGCGAGTGTGTGTGTGTGTGGCACAAGCACAGGTACATCACTTCATTTTATTGATGAATGACAATTCTTATAAAAAGAATGATGTGATGTGTATTTTTAAGAATTGATGGATGAGTGTGAAATGTATTGTGTAACACATTTGAACAATTGTACCAAGATTTTTTTCGTCGTTTCTTCTTTCTATTTAACTTTGATGACTACTAATAACATCATGACATGTGTTTTATTTAGTATTCTACCGTCGCCGGGATTCACATAATCATCAACATAATATTTTGGTGTTAGTTATTATCATGATCATCATCGTCATCATCAATATTTGTATCACATTTTTACAAATAAAGTAGATTCAGATTCAACCAGTTCTAGTGAACTGATACACACATGTTTGGGTGTACGTGTATGCGTGTTCGTTTGATGGATGATTGAAAATCCATCTTTTTTTAATAAGAAAGCTAAAAATTTCTCGTTTTCGAAGAAAATCATCTTACAAATCCGACCAAGAATGTTTGCACCCACAAAAAACGAAACACCTGACATGTTTTATTGCCCGTTAGCTATTTAAAATATGAATCACAGTAGACCGGAATTTTTTTACAAATCTATACTCAGCTCTTCTGCTCCCGTTTTTTCCCGAAAGTCATAATTTTCTTCAGAAAAAACGTACACACGTTTTAAATATCATGTCATGTATTTTAGTAATACGATTTGGTATTTATAGGAAAAATCAAGTTGTGAGTTGACGATGATGAAAGCATGCTACGTGATTGAACCTGAGTTGCTTCTGCTGCTGTTATGTTGTGTGAGTCGTTAAGTCTGCTAGAAATATTCTCAGTCAGATCTAAATGAGTACGTTATGTCTAATAATGTCACTGATTGTCATAAAAAGGCTGAAAAAAATGCAATGCCAAGCATTCTGCTTTGCCTAAGTCCTGCAATCCCATTCTCTTTTCTCATCACATCACATATACATATTTATTGCAGCTTATACTTTTGCAGAGAGCTTATATATTTTTTTCTTTCTTGGGTAGTACACATATTTACAATGCAATGCAATATGACTGTACATAATATTTTTATAGCGATGATGAGCCGGAAATTTTCGAGGAAAATATGATTATTATATTGTAGTGAAATGGATAATATAATAAAAAAGCATTTTTATGATGGGCTCATCTCTTTGACTCATTCACTCAGCTTGTAAGTTTAACTCGCACTCTTTTTCTTTAAAAAAAAGCTCATTCCATTTTCATTCCATAAGACTGCTTTGTTGATGTGATGTAGCTATATACTCCATATTATACATCAGAAGACTAAATACAATAAATAAATAAATTCAAAGAATGAAGGAAAAAGAAAGAAAGAGAGGCAAAGGTTTTTTCAGTTAAAAAGATCAGTCAAGGTGTGAAATTGTTAAATTGCCTTGTTAATACACAAGAAATACACCACCACTCAACTCAGGTAAACGTTATTGATATGACATGACATGATGATATTTTTTTTTGAAGGTATGCAATATTCCAGCCCATAGTTCAGTTCAGTTCAACAATGAAAATTCCTCGTCTTCTTGGATTGTATTGGATTGGAGCACTGCACTGCAGAGAGTTTACTTGGATCGGATCAACTCACTTAATATTTTTTTTCTTTCTAGTTACTTACTTTTATACGTTTTTGGTGTAGTGTGAAGTGTCATTGTTATTTTTGCCCTTCTCCATATAATATTCTCCTTTCTAAAACTTTAAATCTTTCATCCTATTTAAACCTTAACCAGCAATAATAATGCACTGAACACAACACACACACCATCATATCATCAATTTTTTCTCTTTATTATATTCACTCAAAAACTATTCAATTGAAATATATTGCTGTATTGAATTTGGATTGCATTGTTGTGTCTTCTCAGGCTCAGGCCAGGGTGTAAACATTTAAGGGTAAAATATATGTATTTCTTGTACAAATCTAACTATCTACCTCCCTTGTAAAAAAATTAACGTGGATTTTTGAAATTGAGAGCTTGTTTATAAACAATTTCTCTACAAGCTTTTCAAGGGTATTGTAATTTGGGAACAATATTTTTTATTTCATCTTTGCCGCAAGAGTCCCATGAGTTTTCTTTGAGAAAAAAAAGTTATTATTTTGTGTGTTAAATGTATTAAGGGCTATACCCTTAAATGTTTATAGGGATTATGATGGTGTAGTAAATATGGTTTAGTAATATCGCCTTCATTTCATTTCATTATATTTTTGTTTGCACATATTTATTGCAGCGAAGGCAGAATTATAAAAGGAATCGTGTCGTGTAAAATGTAAAGGTAATGTACATTGCTGAGTGAGTGAGAAAAAGAGAATCGTTTACGGGGACTTATAAAGCATCATAATATTATTATAATTGTTTTGGGAAATATTAGTCTGTTCTGTTATAAAAGACAAATAGAAATGCATATAGAATAGTGTAACGTGTAAACTCTAAAAGTCTCACGTTCACAGTTCTTCACACCTGTGAGAGTAGAGAGAAGGTTGTGTTGTGTGGGGTGGTGGTGGTGGGGTGTATTATTTGTGCATTGTTGCATTATTTGAATGACATTGTTTTGCTGCGCTAAGCTTTTTCGGATCAGCTCATTAAGGAAAAAAGTGAGAAACAAGAAGAAAAGGCCTTGTTGCTGGTTCTGAATATGAGATATATTAGCTTTTGTTCTTATTGTATGAATATTTATTGCGGGCATATATTTATTAAGGGATACACAAACACATGTGTACAGGTAAATTTAAGGAAAACACTTGATATGCTGAGGCTAGGAACTAGGAACACGCTAAGAACGCGTGAAAAGGGTCTAAAAAACTACTGGCCCGTGAGTGAACGTGATAAAAGGGTAAAAGAGGAGCATGGCGAGCATGTGCGTTTTATTATATGAAATATGCATCCGTTTGAAATATGACTTGACTACCTTACAACCTATATGCATTTTTATGACGGGATGGCCCGTGAATTTTTTTCCAAAGCAGAGATCCTGGCTCTTGGTTTTGTTGATGAATGAGCAAATTTTTGTGGGTAATCCGGGCCTATGTCAAAATTGTCACGTAGTCCAAGTCCATACTGTCATAACAGTTGTGAGAATGGAATTCTCTAAATGTCTTGAGGAAGAAGAAGTTGTGTTATTTCTTGTTCTTACACTAATTCTACTAAAGAATGATCTGTATGAGTACCTTAATGATGATGGGCTACTTGTGCATTTTTATTTAATTTGGTGGAGGGAGACTTGATGTCTTTTAGAATTCAAGGTGTGATTTACGTTTTTATTTGGAAACGATTAGGGTGACAAAGGGCTTTTCTAAGATTTAAGGTGTGCATGTTATAGTTATGATATTATGCAACATGCAACTGATATTATCTTTCATAAGTTCCAGGAAAAAGTTTATAAAATTATTCAGGTAATTTTCCATTTCCCACTCTTCCTCGTAATAAAATTTTCTGCCTATTCATTATTTTATTTTGAAGAAAAAACTTTCCCCGTTATTAGCTTTCATAATGATTATATAATTTGTGTTTATTCGCCACAAACATGCGACAGTTTACTTTTTAATAATGTGTTGTCCATGTTCATTGGCCTCTTTACGAAGAAAGTTACTCTCATTGTGATTGGACTATGACCGTACATCGTACCATAAGCGTTACTTTCTCCAGGGAACGAGTGGCTTGGGTACGCAACGACAGGGGAATTCCAGAAGTTTTACTACGAATTAAATTGAAACAAAAGTGAGTTTTACCAGGCCAGGCAGGTGAGCACATGATACTCTTAGGTATATCATGTATTGGATATGGTGCCAATGGCATGGATGAAGGTTAAGAGCACACAAACCCCAAAAAAGAAACAAATCAATAAGCTTGGAAAACCCGTTGTTTCATTTCATATCGCGTGGCCATATGGCTTTCTTCTTTGGTAATCAAATACTATTATGTGTGTATATTTAGTTTATTTATAAATAGGTACAATTTGCTTTCGGATGACTAAACGTTTATCATGTTTTTCGTAAAACTGAACTTGAATTTTCGTACTACTACTTATTAGTTAATCATGAGGCGCCAGTGAACTTTTATGCGAGGTCTTTGTTCACTGTACACTATAGCCTGCCTCTATTTGTAGCCAATCAACTGAGAGCTCAAGTACAAATATTATGTATTTCCTTCCACTTTGCGACCTAAACACACCTGTAATTTGGATTATAAATGGATTACGGCATACGCAACACAGGTATTCATTTACCTGTAACTTGTCTTTATGTGTATCCCTACGTATTAACTTGTTGTTTAAAAAAATAACTTAATTCCATTAGGTCTTTGGCCTCTAAATTTGCAAAACAGTTTTTTAACAGAATAATTAATGATTTAACCCTTTTGGCTTTTCTGTCTCATATTGCCCCATGTAAACTAGTCGGATAAGCTGGCATGCATAAGGTGTGTCTAAATATTATAGAATCACAACAATTTTTCCAAACATTTTGTAATATCTGCCATGAAGCAAGAGCTA
>JAQIWN010000044.1:0-67518 GCA_034699025.1 Entomobrya cf. arborea Gr-Col-00668 | reverse complement strand
CCTCATACCAAAATTCTGACAACTTTGAAAGTTATGGCGATTTTAACTTTTTTGCAATACTTTATGAACAAAGTGTATAATGATGGCCATGAGACAGACAATCTTTTGTAAAAGGCTGAAATATAGCTTAGTAGAACTATAGGGTGGGTGGTGAAAATTTTTGGACAAAAAAGCAAAAAGAAAAAAAAAATATTGAACTGCATTTTTTTTTAAAACAAAGAAGCAGCAAAATTAGGAAACATTTTGGACATGGCCATCGGCTACTTGGACAAGAGCGTTGTAACAATTTTTTTTTGCATAAACAATATTTGTTTGAGGCATGTGTACTATTACTTTATGTCATTGATGTGCATTGAATGTTAATTTAGTGTCCGACTGGTATTTGTAATGTGCAATTGTTTTCTATCAGAGTTTTTTTTTCTTCCTTTTTTATGTATATTGATTCAAATAACTTGTAAATACTTCTGTCCATGTAATACAATGGGTAAATATGTTTGTAGGCACAACTTAGCATTATAATATTCTTCTAAATTAGTATTCCTATTCATTTACCATTTAAGTATCATTTTTATCATTGACATTGTTCGAAAAGTTTAAATTTTTCTGATTTGATTGACTGCTGTAATTGCTGCTCATATAGATCGTATTTAAACGTTTTTAACATGAATATTTGAGTGAGCAAAAATACAGCCGAAAATTTTTCTGAAATAAACGTAAATTCCCCTTTAAAAGTAAATGAAAACGTAAAATATGATAGAAGTAAAAGGGGTGATATTTTGATTTAGCATTTTTTTTTAAATTCCTCAGCTAAAAACGAAATAAATAGTCTAAATGGATCTGTATTTACGTTACTAAAGATTTATGTGTTTGTGTTTATGTGCATTAAATTTTGCTTAATTTATGCTGCAAATTTTCGATGGTGTATATTAATTATGCATAGGTCTTACATAGTATATTTATGTATGTATGTACTTTTAAATGTAGCGTTGATAGCAGGATAATTGTAGTAATGCTTAAAATTATAGATGATAATAATAAAAAGAGATGCTAAATGTTTTATGCATGATGGATTGTTAAAAATAGTTAAGCAATATCGCTCGTTCACCTTCTACAATCACTACACAAGAGGTCTCCGCAGTGCCAAGTGAGTTGGTGGCGACACATCTGTACTTTCCAGAGTCGTCTGGTTTGCAGTCAAGGATCTCCATTGTGACCACACCGTCCGCATGTGTCATTGTGTATTCGTTACGGCCTAGTTCTCTGCTACCCTTGTACCATTTTATCTGGGGGAAGATAAAATTCAATTATATTTCATTAGTTTCCTTGACTGACATTGTCTGATCTGTATTTTACTTAGATGACTTACGGTAGGCGTTGGCTTGCCACTTAGACAACACAGAAGTTTGCAAGATGGATGATGAATCTGTACAACACGAGGTCTGAGATGGAAAGTGAAGAAGGGTGCAGAATCTTTCTCTTCCTGCCATGGTCGGTATGAGAGGGGTTGTCGTCGTCTGACCGGCTGTACTTCCGGTTTATACGTTGGAACCTCTCTAGGTTGGGATTGGACATTAAGGAAGACAACTTCCTCACGGAAGCCGTAGTGGTTCTCAGCGCGAATGATGTACTCTCCGCGGTCTTCCAGCTTGACTCTGTTGATAACAAAGGTGTAGTCCTCGCCTTGGTACCTCTTCATGAATTTGACGCTCTGCCTCAATTCGGAGTTGTTGTGGTACCAGGTAAGTGTGGGCGCGGCGATGGCTATCACGCGACACGTGAACTTGGCACTCTGTCCCTCGAATGTGAATGTACTCCTAGGCTTGATCACAAATCTGGGCGCGGCCTGCCTCCTGTCAAAGTACGCTTCGTGTATTCTGTACTTTTCTACTTGAAGTTTTCTTAGTGATGAGTATTCCGCAAGGTGACCTAATGGAAGGATACATTCATCCCAGAATGGGTATTTGGCACGGATGCGGTCGCGTAGGGCACGGAAGCGGGAAGAGTCGATGGGTTGTACCCTGCCGGCATGGTCTCCAGTTAGCCAGGAATGAGCAAGGCACTCGTGAGCAGTCATTCGTTTCTCCTTGTTCTTTATCAGAAGATTACGGATGAAATCTTTGCCCTCGTCGGACACGTTGCAGAAGGCCTCTTCGTCAAAGTCCCAGTCGCAAGCTTTCACATTCTTCAGGGTCTCGATGTCATTCTCACCAGCGAAGGGAGAGAGGCCGCTGAGAAGTACATAGGCTAGTACACCCACCGCCCACATATCTGTGTAAAAGCCTACAGGTTCACGTTCTACAATTTCAGGCGCAGCAAATTCTGCTGTGCCGGTGGAGATCTTGACCACCTCATTTGGATCTAGTCTTGTGGCGAGACCAAAGTCGATGAGCTTAACGTTTGTGCTGGTCTTTGTCTGGCACATGATGTTTTCAGGTTTGATGTCGAGGTGGATGATGTTTCTTTCGTGCATATGTTTCACGCCCTCACAAATCTGGCGCATGTAGTTGATCACCTCAGCCTCGGACATTTGATAGCCCTCGGCGGTGATGCGTTCAAATAATTCACCTCCAGACAAGCTGGACAAACAGAACACGAAAATAAATTCCATGACTTATTTTACTGCTTTTTAGGGGAAATAAATGAAAAATATTTTGGATTAAATTATTTGACTTACAATTCGTAAATGAGGACCATTTCGTCGTCATCCTCAAATGCGTCGTGAAGGTTGATAAGCTTTGGATGGTGAAGTTGGTTCATGATGTCTATTTCTCGCCTAATCAACTCCTTCTCCATGGCATGAGATACTGGAATAAATTTGGCGGCGTAGATGTGACCACTAAAGAATATGAACATTAGAACAGTAGTCAAGACATGTTGCATTGCAAAAATTTTATACTAATAATATCTTTCAGCTCTATTTAAACTTACGTCTTTTTCTCGCGGCAACGGTGAACAACGCCAAAGGCGCCTGTGCCGATCTCCTCAAGAATGTCGTAGTGGTCATAGACGCTGGTCGTCTTAATTTCCACAGGTTGAGGAACATACTTGGAATAAATAGAGAACACATATTGGTCATAGTCTTTGACTTTCTCGTCACTCCTTCCGCGGATTCTCTTTCCGGATGCGTCCACCTCGTACTGCTTCTTCTTGGCGACCTTCTTGCCCAGGTCCTTTGTCGTGACGAGGCTGCTCACCTCGCTTGCATCACTCCTGCCGTATACATTCTCTGCATACACGCGGAATTGGTATTGATGCCCAGGACTAAGTCCCGTCACCTGGATACTTGTCAGTCTTGTGAAGCCCACGCGAATCCATGAGGTCATCGGGTGTTCCCTCTTCTCCACCAAGTAGGACGTGATACTTGAACCACCGTCCCATCTTGGTGGCTGCCATGATACTACTAAGCTGTCTGTTCCAACACTCTCGCATATCACGTGTTGAGGTGGATCTGGCCTGTCGCTGATTTGAATCTTCAGAATGGCAGAGTCCATACCCAGCTCATTCTCAGCGATAATGGAATAAGGACCGTTGTCAATTTGGCTAGCGTCCCGGATAGTAAGCACTGCGTGTCTTTCCGTTGTCTGCACACTGTAGTGGGAACCACTCTCAATCTTTTCACCGTCTTTGCTCCAAGTGATCTTTGGCTTGGGTACTCCAGTGAAAGGCACCTTGATAACAACATTCTCTCCTTTGTCAAAGAATGCTGTGTCGCGGAATCTGGGTGGAACGTGCAATTTGGGTGCGGTCATGATGATCAACTCTGCTCGGGTGGATTTAGCTCCTGCCTTGTTTACTGCACGACATACATACTCATCAGCATCTTCTCCAAACACGTCGTAAACGGTGAGGTGGTAGGTTTCCCCATCGTGGCTGATGTGATACTTGCCCCCATGGGACAACTCCCTGGCTCCCTTGTACCATGTTACCGTTGGTTTTGGATTTCCGAAAATGGTACAGCTGAACTGTGCATTCTTTCCTTCTGTAGCCATTGCATTTCTTAGTGGGCTCACAATTTCTGGTGGTGTAGCAGCGTGAGGATCGGTGATCTTGACACTGCTTGAAGATGGTGAAGGTGGACTAAGTCCGGCAGAGTTTTCTGCTATCACACGGAATTCATACTGGCGGCCTTCAATTAGGTTACTTACGTTGATCTGGTTTGGTAGACAAATGGAAATGTTGACACGCTGCCAAGCAACAGTGCCCACCTCTCTCTTGTCCACCCAGTAACCTTGGATTCTAGCTCCACCGTCGGAGTCTGGCCTGTCCCAAGAAAGATGTACAAAGTCTCCACCCACTTCGGTGATATTGGGTGCTCCAGGGGCAGTTGGAGGATCGAATGGAGCCTTGGCCTTGATTGGATTTTGACCCTCGAGGGGTGGTCCCATTCCATTTTCGTTACAGGCCATCACACGGAACAAGTACTCTTGGGACTCCGTCAAGCCCTGTACGGTGAAAGTTGTGGACTTGACTTGACTGGCAACCTGGATCCAGTGGACGCTGGTCACATCCCTTCTTTCTACTACGTAGTGAGTGACCTTCAAGCCACCATCGTAGCTTGGAGGCTTCCATGAAAGAGTGCACATATGTTTGCTAATATCGCTGATGTCAAGCGGTCCTTGTGGTGGTCCTGGTAATCCAGTGATGTACACCTGGAACGAAGCACTTGCTGATCCACTCTCGTTCTTAAGAGTGAGATTGTAGCTTCCGGCATCTTCCTTACAGATTTCTTTGATGAAAATGACAAAGTATTCATCGAATATGTTAATCTTGATGCGACTATTCTCCTTGAGCTCCACACCATCCTTGGTCACCCTGATATCCATAGGTTGGTCACCAGAGTAGGTAACCTTGATTTTAGTGTTATCTCTCTCTGGTAAGTACATATCTCCAGGAGTGCGGTCCATTCTGGGTGGTGCTCCAATTCTTACACGGGCTGTAGTATAACATTGACCCACAGCATTGCTAGCATAACAGGTGTAGTCACCATCGTCCCCATCTTGAACTTCGGTGATAATGAGGCGGAAAATGCCACCGTTGACTTCTTGTCTGATCCTGCCTCCATATTGGATTTCTCTTCCGTTCTTGAGCCACCTTGGTTTGGGTTCTGGCTTGCCTGTTGCTTCACACTCGAGGATAAGCTCCTTACCGCGTGGGATGGACTGCTTGGTGAGCCCGCGGATAAACTCGGGACTCTTTCCTCCAGCAACTTCCTGAATACGCACTGCACTTGCACCCTGGCTTGGATCTGATTTTCCAGCAGCGTTAATGGCAAAAACGCGGAATTCATAGTCGCGTCCATCTGTGAGTCCAGTGATGGTAACGGCCAACTCTGTCACATTATACTCGTGACACTTAACCCAAATACCAGAACCAACCTCACGCTTTTCAATGAGATATCCTGTGATTCTGGAACCACCATCGGATCTTGGAGCCTCCCAAATAAGCTCTGCGTAACCACGTCCAACCTTGATGACTTGAGGTTGTCCAGGTGGTGAGGGAACTCCAAATTTGCCCTTCATCTTGAAGTGAGTGGAAGGTGGTGATGGTTTACTGAAACCTGCAGCATTCTTGGCACGAATTCTAAATTCGTACTCACGTCCCTGGAGTAGATTGTGAACTGTGTATGTGGTGTCCTTGACAAGGTAGTCATTAGCCATTCTCCAGTCAACGTCGGAAACATCCCTGAATTCAATTTTGTATCCTTGGATCTTGCTACCACCATCATTGTATGGTCTTTCCCAAGTAATTGTTGCTGAGCTTGCGTCCCAATCGATAACACGAGGTTGTCCAGGTGCATCTGGCACGGTGAAGGGGAACTTGGCTGTGATTGGTTCATCACTCTCCAAAGGTTGACTGACTCCGTATTGATTTTCGGCACGAACACGGAACTTGTACTTTTTGCTTGGTTCTAATCCAATGACGTCATAACTGCAGCCCCTCACAAAACTGGATACCTTGAGGAAGAGTCCAGTCAATGGATCCAGTTTCTCCACAACGTAGTTGGTGATCGGAGAGCCACCATCGTCCAAAGGTGGTCTCCAGCTGAGAGAGCAGGTTTCTGGGGTAATGTCAAACACGTCCAAGGGTCCACATGGCATGCCAGGTTTGTCAACTACAAGTACCTTGCAGGATGCCGTGTCACTGCCTTCAGTATTAACCAGCTGAATGGTGTACTTGCCAGTATCGGAACGACGGGCACATTTGTTAACATACTTTGTCGTGCCGGCGATTGTATCAAACTTAATCCTGTCATCTGGGAATGTTTCCTCGGCGTTCACAGTCCATGTGACCTTGGGCAATGGGGAGCCCAAGAACGGTACAGTAATGGTAAACTCCTCCCCAGCAATCACAGTCATGTCACGGATGCTCAAGTCGCTTGTGATCTTTGGCGCACATGCTGGTGGTTGACACAGGATCCAGTCGGAGCCAGAACTCCATTGACCTTGTCCTGCCGCATTAAGTGCTGCCACACGGAACTCATACTCCTTTCCATCCTGAAGGTTAATAACACGATAACTGAGATCGGGAATTAGTTGATGGTTTGCCTTGGTCCATACATCTTCACCCTTCATCCTCTTCTCAATGACGTAGCCACGAATGGGAGAGCCTCCGTCATTCCTAGGTTTGGTCCATGTGAGTGTGATGGAGTCCTCTGTTGTCTCAACAGCACGAGGTGCACCCGGTGGACCAGGAGGATCGAATGGATGTTTGGCCTTCACAGGCTCTGACGTCTCTGCAGGATCTGAGGTGCCGTACTGATTTTCAGCGACAACTCTAAAATCGTATTCCCTGCCAACTGTCAAGTTTCTAATACGACAGTACGTAGATGTAACATAGCCAGAAACCTTGGTCCAAGTTTGTGTTTTTGCTTCTCTCCTTTCAACAACATAGTTTGTAATGTCAGCTCCACCGTTATCCCTTGGAGCGAACCATGAGAGAGTGAGACATTCTCCAGCGAATTCTTCCGCCTTCAGGTTCTCTGGTGGTCCAGGTCTGTCCAGGACGCGAACATTCAGACTGGCTGTGTCGAACCCACAAGTGTTCTTGATGGTAAGTTTGTAGGTGCCCTTGTCAGTTCGCTTCGAGTTCTTCACGACAACGGAAGCATAGTCATCTCCAGTTTGAATGAAAATGCGAGAGTCAGAGTCATCCAAGATGAGGTCGTTAGCATACCAAGAGGCATGTGGCTTGGGGAATGCCACGAAAGGAATGGTAATGGAAAAGTCTTCTCCAGCACGTACAGTAATATCTCTGACGCCAGACAAGTCCAATTTGGGTTTGTTGGGTTGTTCCTCAACCAAAATGCCGTTGGATGGTCGGCTTGGCTGACTGCGACCCACCTCGTTGACGGCCATGACACGGAAAGTGTACTCTTCGCCTTCCTTCAGTCCAGGAACCGTCATGGTTGTGCTTGGATGAGGATAGTCGTTTACCTCCTCCCAATCTCCTCCAGATTTTGCCTTCTTCTGGACAATGTAGCCGCGAATGCGAGCTCCACCGTCGCTGGGTGGCGCTTTCCATGAAATAGTAATACTATCCTTGGTAACTCTTTCTGGTTTTGGTTGATCTGGAGCTTCTGGTACGAACTTCTGGACTCCAGCAATAATTTGGTCGGATGGCTTGGATGGTTTGCCGGTTCCAGCTTCATTGCAGGCAATGACACGGAAGTCATATTTCATTCCTTCATGGAGACCTTGTACTGTCATGGTGAGGTTTGGTGTAGGGAAAGAGTTGACTCTAACCCAATCTCCATTCCTCTCCCTCTTTTCAATCAAATATCCAGTAATAGGCTTGCCACCAGAAGAGATTGGTGGGGCCCATTGGAGGCTGGCAGAGTTGGGGCTGTAACTCAAGATCTTTGGTGGATCAGGAGCCTCTGGAGTGTCGAATGGTGATTTGGCAATTGTAGGTTTGCTTTCGAGTGGCTCGGAAAGTCCGTAAACGTTTTCAGCACGTACGCGGAACACGTACTTTTTACCTTCTTCCAATCCCTTGATGGTAAACTCGGGCTTTGGACAGAAGCCTGGGCAAGTGCGCCAATCGTCTTTTCCAAATTCTGTGCGTTCCACAACATAGCCGTTAATATCTGCACCACCGTCGTCCCTAGGTGGCTTCCATTGGAGAGTAATAGAGTCTCCAGTAACTTTGGTTGGGTTGAGTGGTCCCTCAGGTGGTCCAGGTTTGTCAACCACGATAACTTCAATATCAGCTTTGTCACTACCAAAGTCGTTAGAGGCGGTGATGGTGTACTTGCCAGAGTCGGGTCGGACAGTTGAGGAAATGTGAAGCTTTGTGGAAGTAGAGTTGGTTGTGGAGGAAATGCGGTTGGAGACCGGGAGTGGCTTGTTCTCCTTGCTCCAAGTAACCTCCGGAATGGGTGCTCCTGCCAGTGGGATTTCCACGTTGATTGGCTCTCCAGCACGAACCTTGATTTTCTTTCCAGCTAATCCATCTAAGAAGAGCTTGGGTGCCTCCTTCATTGGTTTAGCAGTGATTGGTACTGAAGGATCAGATGGTTTTCCTGGTCCAGCGGCATTCACAGCCGTGACACGGTACTCATATTGGTGTCCATCAGAAACCTTGTCGTCGAGATATTCAGTGTTACGGCATGGTTCCTTTGTAATTCTAATCCATCTTGGATTACGTACATCTCGTCTTTCCACTTCGTAACCAATAATAGAGGATCCTCCATTGGAAATTGGAGGTGCCCATCTGATTTTGATATGGTCTCTGTCGGTATCCACAGCCTCTGGGCGTCCTGGTTTTCCGGGAACGTCGAACTGGTTCTTCGCCACAATAGGTCTGCTGGTCGTCAAAGGATCTGAGCGGCCTTGCAAGTTTTCTGCCATCACACGGAATTCGTATTGTGTGCCTTCTGTTAATCTAGGCACCACGGCGTGAGTGTTCCTGGGATCTACAAAGTTAACTGCAGGTACCCAACCACCTCCATGTGTCAAGTCGCGTTTCTCAATGACGTATCCAGTAATTTCTGAGCCACCATCGTCTCGTGGTCTGTTCCAAGACAGAGTGACACTTTGTGACGTTACTTCTTCATATTCTAGTGGAGCTTCTGGTGGTCCTGGGCGGTCCAACACAGTTAGTGCAAAGCTGCCTTCATCAGCACCGTGTTCGTTCTTCAAGCGAAGGATATATTCTCCTGAATCTCCACGACGAGTGCTTACGGTGTGCACTATCGTGTGGTTTGAAATGGCTGTTACAGTGGTTCGCTCGTCTGTCTTTACAGTGCGACCTCCTACGGTCCAGGTAACTTCTGGATCGGGAGCCCCAATGTAATTGAGGTCCACGTGGAAAATTTGTCCAGCTCTGATTTTGATATCGGGCATTGGGCTTATGATCTTTGGTGGCACTATAAAAGAAAAAAAAACAAGAAAAATTACGTGTGAGCTTTAATTTGCGGATTTTCAGGGATGAGGTTTTAAAATAGAAATTTACATCGTCGCGGTCCAGTCTTAACCATGTCAGATGGTTCGGATGGTTCACTCTGACCAGCGGCATTGACAGCAATGACTCGGAACTCATACTCCTGGCCTTCAATGAGGTCATCAACGGTAGCCTAAATAATACAGGACATTGAAATAATAAAAATGTCAGATCGTTTTTTTTTTAATACAAAAATATTTCACATTTCATACTCCTTCCAAACATCATTTTCCATTTATTTTTTAGAACAGCTTACGTGAGTTTGTCCTGCTGGCGCCTGTGCCGCATTCATCCAGAATGGACTGCCCTTCTCCTTTTTCTGAATAATGTATCCAGTGATTGGAGAACCCCCATCATTCTTTGGTGGCTTCCAGTCCAGATCCACCCTATTTCTGTCCCAATCTGCAATGTTAGGTCTTCCAGGAGCGTCTGGCTCATCAAATGCATTCTTGGCAATGATACTCTTGTCAGTTGGCAATGGGTCACTTTCCCCAATGGCGTTGACAGCCTTCACCCTGAACAAATATTCCTTTTTGTGCACCAGTTTGGTAATGTCTGCAGCACAAGTATTGGAAACCCCAGCTTCAGCCCAGGTTCCTCTTGAAACGTCCATTTTCTCGATAAGGTAGTGTGTGATGGGAGAACCACCATCGTCTTTGGGAGGTTGCCAAGCCAAGCGACAACTTTCCTTGGTGACATCTCCAACAATGAGAGGTTTCTCTGGTGGACTAGGTCTGTCAATTACTGTCACATTAGCAGAGGCGCTTACAGAGCCCAAGTTGTTTTCCAATGTAAGAGTGTATCTTCCAGTGTCTCCACGCACGGCCAACGGGATGTCCAGAGTGGCGGCGGCGGGTAAGGTGCTTACATCAATTCTATCAGAACTGTCCACCTTCTTTCCATCAATTGTCCAGGTGGCTTTTGGAGGTGGAGATCCAGAAATAGGAACATTGTAGCTAATCTTTTGTCCAGCTCGGACGACAAGGTCCTCCAAGCAGCTACGGTCAATTTTAGGTCCCATAAATCGAGGTTTAGCAACAATGCTTTTGCTTGCGTCAGAAGGTTCTCCAGGTCCTGCTTTGTTGACTGCAATGACTCGGAATTCATATTCTTCTCCTTCTGTAAGGTCTGGTACTGTTGCCTTTGGAGTCTTTCCTGAAACCTCTACGGCCTTCTCCCAAGGTCCAAACTTGCGGCGTTTCTCCACAATATACTTTTCGATTGGAGTACCTCCATCACGCTTAGGTGGAGCCCATTCCAAGTCAACATGATCTCTGTCCCAGTCGACAACGTCGGGTACACCAGGTTTGTCTGGCTTGGCAAATGGATCCTTTGCAGTAACAGCTTGAGTTCCAGTAAGTGGCTGAGACTCACCCTGTCTATTAACAGCCTTAACTCGGAACTTGTAGTCGTGGTTCTCAATCAGGTGCTCAACACGAATGGAGGTACCTGCAGTTTCTCCACATGGCACCCAACGCATATTTTCCAAATCCATTTTCTCCACAATGTAACTTGTGATTTCACTACCACCATCATCCTTGGGTGGCCTCCAGCTCACAGTTGCACTCTGTTTGGTAACATCTAATGCATTCAAAGGTCCTTCTGGTGGTCCAGGTACGTCAAGTACTGTAACTGAAACAGTTGCTGTATCTGTACCATTCCTGTTTTTGGCAGTGATCGTGTAAGTGCCACTGTCTCCTCTTTGTGCATTGACGACTTTCAGTTTGGTATTGTAGTCTTGATTGATAAGCTTGATACGCTCGTCAGGTAGGACGGCGTCACCATCAAGACTCCATTCCTTGGTTGGTGGTGGCTCTCCCTGCACAGGCACATCAAACTCGAAGTTCTGACCTGCACGAATTTTAATAGCCAACAGAGCATTCCTGTCGATTTTGGGTGGCATATTTTTGGGTCTTGCCAAATGTGGTTTGGTAGCTTCAGAGGGTTCACTAGCACCACCCTTGTTAACAGCTCGAATGCGGAACTCGTACGTGTTTCCTTGAATCAAGTCCTCAACTTTACCCATGGGTGTATCTCCTTCAACCTCTGCACACTTATCCCAGTTGGGATTGAACTTGTCTCGTTTCTCAATAATGTAACCAGTGATGGGACTGCCACCATCGGAATCTGGGCGGTCCCACTTGAGTTCCACCATTTCAGAGTCATAATCTGAGATTTCTGGATTCTTGGGTGCGCCGGGACTGTCGAATGGATTTTTGGCTTCGATCGACTGAGTAGTAGTAAGGGGATCACTTTTTCCTTGTTTGTTTACAGCCCTCACACGGAATTTGTACTTGTGACCTGGTGTCAATCCATCAACTGCCAAAGTAGTTTGAGGACCATCAGTCTCGCCAGCAGGAACCCATCTGCCTGTGGCTTCGTCCATTTTCTCCACGATATACTTCTCTACTGGAGCACCACCATCGTCTGAAGGTGGATTCCATTTGAGAGTGGCTCCTTCTGCGTGAACGTCACTAACCTTAAGAGGTCCGTTAGGTGGACCAGGTCGATCAATCACGATAACTTCCACTTCAGCAATGTCTGTTCCATTGACGTTGGAAGCCGTGATGGTGTAAACTCCCGAGTCGGCACGAGTTGACATGCGGCAGTTCAGCTTGGTATTGTAATCTTCAGTCTGTACCTTGACATGGTCACTGGTCTTTACTTCTTTGCCCTTCAGAGTCCATTTGATCTCTGGTGCAGGTTCTCCTGTCACTTTGACATCATATCCAAAGTTTTGTCCTGCCTTGATTTTCACTGGGATTAAGTTTGTTCTGTCAATCTTAGGAGCCATGTTTCTTGGCTTGCAGACGATTGGTCCAACATTGTTACTCTCTTCACCAGGTCCAGCCTTGTTGACCGCACGAACACGGAACTCGTAAGCTTCGCCTTCAGTGAGATCAGGTACCGTGGCTGAGGTCTTGTCTCCGGGTACCTCACAAGCCTTCTCCCACATTCCGTATTTGTCCTTTTTCTCCACAATGTAACTGGTGATTGGACTACCACCATCGTCAGTAGGCTTGGACCATTGCAGATCAACATGGTCCTTGTCCCAGTCAGTAGCCTTGAGATCTTTTGGCTTGCCAGGTTCATCGTAGGGATTCTTGGCAATGATACTTTGGTCAGTTACAAGTGGTTCTGATTCTCCCTCCTTGTTTACAGCCTTTACTCGGAACTTATATTCTTGTCCGGGTGTCAGTCCACTAACCTCCATTTCTGGAGCAGCGGTACGTCCAGCAGGAACCCAGAGTCCGGTATCGGGATCCAATTTTTCAACTTCGTAATATTCAATGGGAGTTCCACCGTCATCCTTGGGATGTTTCCATTTGAGCTTACATCCATTTTTATGTACATCGCTTACGTTAAGTGGTCCCTCTGGTTTACCAGGCTTATCTGTGACGATGACCCTCACAGTTACCTGATCTTTGCCAGATGAATTAGTAGCAGTGATGGTGTAGTCTCCAGAGTCACCGCGTTTCACAGGTCGAATGACTAATTTGGAGTTGTAGTCACTGTTGTCAATGCTTACAGCCCGGGACTCTTTCAATGAGCTGCCATCAACGGTCCAGACAATTGTTGGTGGAGGTTCACCAATAACGTCCACGTCAAACTTAAGTGATGATCCTGAACTCAGCGTAATATCTTTCAGGTTCTTTCTGTCAATCTTGGGAGCAAGGAATCTTGGTTTAGCAGTAATGTTCTTGCTTGAGTCAGAGGGTTCACTTGGACCTGCTTTGTTGACAGCAATCACGCGGAATTGGTATTGCTGACCTTCAGATAGACCTCTTACAGTACCCTTGCATTCTGGTCCGATTGTTTCGCTAACTTTTTCCCAAAGTCCGGAATATTTGTCTTTCTTCTCAATAATGAAACCTTCAATGGGTGCACCACCATTGGAAATTGGTTCTGACCACTTCAAATCAACATGACTTGCTGACCAGTCTTCAGCCTCGGGAGCACCTGGTTTGTCGGGTACTGTAAATGGATCCTTAGCAATAATTGGGCTGAGTGTCTCGAGAGGTTGGCTTTCGCCTTCTTTGTTGACTGCCTTCACTCGGAAAGAGTACTCATGTCCAGGTACAAGACCTGTTACTTCCGCTTCCGGTTCCCTTGAGCTTCCCACAGGCAACCATATTCCGAGTTCAGGATCAAACTTTTCAATAACATATGTTTCAATTGGAACACCGCCGTCATCCTTTGGCTTTTTCCATTTCAGCTTGCATCCGTCTTTGCGGATGTCATTGACTTCGAGAGGTCCTTCAGGTGGTCCAGGCTTGGAGATCACAAGCACCTCCACCTCTGCCTCATCCTCACCCCATTTATTTGTCGCGACAATCTTGTACGTGCCACTATCCTTCCTTTCTGGATTGTCAAAGTTAAATTTGCTGTTGTTTGGCACATTGTTTATCCTCTTTTCGCTGCTTTCAACGATACTCTTTCCATTGTGTGTCCACACAACAGTGGGAGTGGGTTCTCCCTTGATCTTGACATCCCAGAAGAACGGCTCTCCAACACGAACGTTAATTTTCCTCAGTGTCTTTCTGTCAATCTTGGGCTTTACTTTGCGTGGCTTGCAGGTGACTGGCTCACTTGCTTTAGATGGATCTCCAGGTCCTGCTGCATTCACTGCCTTAACACGGAACTCGTAAGTTTGACCTTCTTCCAAACCATCAACGTGACATGAAGGTTCATCTCCTTTCACATCAGCAGCCTTGACCCATTTGCCACCAGGTTCCTTCTTTTCAATAATATATCCAGTGATTGGACTTCCGCCATCTTGAACAGGTTTGTCCCATTTCAAGTCTACAAAGTTTTTGTCCCAATCAGTAGCCTCTACATTGGATGGTGGTCCAGGCTCATCGAATGGATTCTTGGCAATAATTGGCTTTTCAGTTTCCAGAGGCTCAGATTCTCCTTCAGAGTTGACCGCACACACTCGGAATTTGTATTCCTGTCCAGGTTGCAGGTTATTTACAACCATTTTAGGTTCTGTGCTCTTGCCGATGGGGATCCACCTGCCAGTTTCGGGATCTAGTTTCTCCACAGCGTAAAATTCAATTGGTGCACCACCATCATCTTCTGGTGGCTTCCAGTCGAGGGTACATCCTTCTTTGTGAATGTTGCTAACGTCCAAGGGACCCTTTGGTTTGCTTGGCTTGCTCAGCACAGTAACATCTACGGTGCACTCGTCCTCTCCACTGTTATTTGTTGCCTTCAATGTAAACTTGCCAGAGTTGGCGCGAGTGGAGGCAGTAATTGTAAGTCGTACTCGGTAGTCTTCCTTTTCAATTGTAATGTTTCCACCTGCCTTAATCTCTTCTCCGTTAATTGACCAGACTTTGCTAGCTGGTGGCTCACCACTCACCTTGACGTCAAACTTGATAACTTGCCCAAGTTTCACTTGAACGTCTTTCATAGTGGCACGATCAATCCTTGGCGGTTGTCGCCTGGATTTAGCAGTGATAAGGTCACTTGCATCTGATGGCTTAGATGGCCCTGCTTTGTTTACAGCCTTGACTCGGAACTGGTATTTCATTCCTTCAATCAAGTCTGGTACACGGGCTTCACATTTATCCCCAATGATTTCAACGGCCTTTTGCCACTTTGTGGAGAACTCGTCTTTCTTCTCAATAATGTAGGAAGTAATTGGTGCTCCTCCATCGGATTCTGGAGAAGTCCAGGTCAGGTCAACATGATGGCGATCCCAATCCTTCGCCTTTGGTTTACCAGGTGGACTGGGCTCTTCAAATGGATTCTTTGCCAACGTGGGAAAGTCAGTTTCCAAAGGATCAGATTCGCCTTCAGAATTGACTGCCTTCACGCGGAATAGATATTCCTTGCCTTCGTTCAGTCCAGTAACATCCATTTCGGGAAGCTTAGAAGTACCCACGGGTACCCATCTTCCAGTGGATGTATCCATTCTTTCAACCACATAGTGGTCAATAGGTTCACCACCATCATCTTCTGGTTTGTCCCATTGTAACTTGCAACCGTCCGCCTTGACATCGCTGACTTTCAGGGGTCCCTTTGGTTTGGATGGTCTGCCAAGGACGGTGAGGTCCAAGTCGACTGAGTCTTTTCCAGAGTCATTGACTGCAGTGATTGTGTATACTCCAGTGTCTGCTCTGCGACTCTTGACCAATAGGAAGTTACTCTTGTAATCTTCATCTTCAAGTCTAAGCCTCTCATTCTTAACAGGCTCGCCCTTGAGGGTCCATGTCACCTTTGGTGGAGGTTCACCCTTAATATCAATTTCCAGATTGAGCATTTCTCCAGTTCGAATAATTTTCTTGCCCAAGTTCTTCCTGTCAATGTAAGGAGCCAAGAAGCGTGGTTTAGCGATCACACTCTTGCTAGGATCTGATGGCTCACTTGGTCCTGCCTTGTTTACAGCAACAACACGGAATTCATACTCGTGTCCTTCCTGTACTGCTGTCACCTTGGCCTTGGTCTTGCCTCCCGGGAAAGTACCAGCATCTACCCAGTTCCTCGTCTCCTTATCTCGCATTTGAACAACGTATTTTTCAATGGGAGCTCCACCGTCTGACTTTGGTGCAGACCATTCCAGATCGACGTAGTCCTTGTCCCAATCGGTTGGAGTGGGTCTTCCTGGCTGACTGGGTGGGTCGAAAGGATTCTTGGCGATAATTGGTTTATCGCATTCCAGCTCATCGCTGCCTCCTTCCTTGTTCACCGCCCTAACACGGAATTTGTACTGCTTTCCTTCCTGAAGTCCAGTAACTTGGAACTCAGGAGTTTCTGATTTTCCACAAGGTACCCATGTTCCAGTCAAGGGATCCAATTTTTCAACCTCATAAAACTCAATTGGACAACCACCATCATCTTCTGGTTTATCCCATTTAAGTTTGCAGCCATTCTTGGTAATGTCACTCACGTCCAATGGGCCCTTTGGTTTAGATGGTTTGCCCATAACCGTGATTTCAATACTTGCTTCATCTTTTCCACTGTCATTCACAGCAGTAACTGTGTAAATACCGGCATTGACACGCTTAGCACGCATCAAGTGGAACTTTGTGTTGTAGTCAATGACATCAATTCGGAGCAGATCTGTTTGCTCTACATCCTTTTCTTTAAATGTCCATGTGATCTTTGGTGGTGGCTCGCCTTTCACGTCCACATCCAAATAAACTTGTTGTCCAACTTTAACCGTAACTGGTTGCAAATTGGTGCGGTCAATTTTGGGGGCGAGATAGCGAGGTTTGCACAAATGTGGTTTGCATGACTCGGATGGATCTCCAGGGCCTGCTTTGTTCACTGCCCTGATACGGAACTCATACTTGTTTCCTTCTTCAAGTTTGAGCACAGTTCCTTGGCAAATATTTCCTTGGACCTCAGCACACTTGGTAAAGGCCCCACCAAACTGGTCAATCATTTCAATAATATAGCCAGTGATTGGGCTGCCACCATCCTTGATTGGGGGATCCCACTTGAGCTTGGCAGACTTTTCATCCCAGTCGATAACGTCGGGGATACCTGGAGCACCAGGAGGATTGAATGGATCCTTTGCAATGATTGGTTGGTCGTTTTCTAAATTGTCAGATTCACCCTCTTCGTTTTGGGCACGAACTCTGAATTGGTACTTGTGACCTGGTTCTAGACCAGTGACTTCCATTTCTGTTTGTTTGCCATCAACTCTTCCACATGGTACCCATCTTCCAGTGACGGCATCCATTTTCTCAACAATGTAGCTCTGGATAGGAAGACCACCGTCATCCTTAGGCTTGTTCCAACTAAGATGACATCCCTCCTTGTGAATATCAGTGACCTCCAAAGGACCTTCTGGTTTTCCAGGTCGATCTAATATATTGATATCTACGGTGGCCTCATCCTTGCCCACCTCGTTTTCAGCAATCAATGTATATTTGCCACTAAGCTCTCTGCTAGTCTCTCGCAAGTTCAAGCGAGTGTTGTAATCCTCATTCTCAATTTTAATGTTGTAGCTGTTCTCCAGCTTGTTCCCTTTGAACATCCAAGTCATAGTTGGTGGGGGCTCGCCCTTAACGTCAACGTCCAACCGGACTATATTGCCGGCGCGAACTGTAATAGTCTGCATTTTGTCTCTGTTAATGTGTGGCTTCAAGAATCGTGCCTTGGCAGTATGTGGCTTGGTTGAATCTGAGGCCTCTGATGGACCTGCCTTGTTTACTGCACGCACACGGAACTGGTAGACTTGACCTTCAATAAGTCCAGTAACACGACCTTTACAATCTGGAGTGTCGGTAACAAGAGCTTCCTCCCAAGTTCCGAACCTGTCCTTCCTTTCAACAATATAGTGTGAAATGGGAGCACCACCGTTGCTTTTGGGTGCAGCCCACTTCAAGTCGACACGATTGACATCCCAATCTTCCAGTTCTGGTGTTCCTGGAGGACTTGGTACATCGAAGGGGTTCTTAGCAAGGGTTGCCTTGTCAGTTTCCAGGGGTTCTGATTCACCCTCTTCATTTACAGCTTTCACACGGAACTGGTATTCGTGACCCTCTTGGAGTCCAGTGACATCAAAGCTTTTGGCTTCTGGACCAACACGACCAGCAGGCACCCATCGTCCTGTGGCGAGATCCATTTTCTCAACGACATAAGCAGTAATTGGTTTTCCACCGTCATCCTCTGGTTTATCCCAGTGAACACGGGCGGCATTCTTGGTAACGTCGGTAACTTTCATTGGACCCTTTGGCCTGCTTGGGGCTCCCAATACAACAAGCTCCACTTCAGCTTCGTCTTTGCCGTGCTGATTGGTAGCAATGATCTTGTAGATTCCATTATTTCTACGGATGGCTTCCTTAATGTCGAATTTGGTATTGTAGTCCACATTGATGATTTCAATGTTGGATTCACTGACCTCTTTGTCTTTCAACATCCATACCACCTTTGGTGGAGGTTCACCTCGGATATTTACGTCAAGTCGGATTGGTTTGCCAACCTTTACAGTTGTCTGTTTCAAGTTGGTTCTGTCAATTCTTGGTTTGAGGGCACGGTGCTTGGCGATATGGGGCTTTGTTGAATCAGAAGCTGGGCCGGGACCTGCTTTATTCACAGCCACAACTCGGAACTGGTATTCACCTCCTTCCTTCAACTCTGTCACTTTGGCGGTCAATTGATCTCCAGTGACTTCACATGCCTTTTCCCATTCAGGCTTATATTTGTCTTTCTTTTCAATGATGTATTTTTCAATGGGAGCTCCACCATCGGATTTAGGAGCAGTCCATTTGAGATCAACTGAAACGTTGTCGTAATCAGTAATTTCTGGGGTGCCTGGTTTGCCGGGCTCGTCAAATGGATTTTTAGCAGTAATTGGATGGTCAGTGACCAGAGGATCTGAGTCACCTTCATCGTTGACTGCAACAACACGGAACTGATATTCCTGGTTGGGTACAAGTCCAGTGACTTCAAAGAACGGTGGTACTTGATTACCCGGGCATTTGCCTACCCTGACCCATCTCTTTGTAGCCATGTCCATCTTTTCAATTTCATATTCCTTGATAGGAAGACCACCATCGTCATCTGGTTTCTCCCAGGTGAGCTTGCAGCCTTCATTGTGAATGTCACTAACCTTCAATGGTCCTTTGGGTTGACTTGGACGTCCCAAAACGATAAACTCAACAGTTTCTTGGTCAACTCCGGAAGAGTTCTCAGCTTTCAATGTATATTTTCCAGTGTCAGATCTCTTGCAGTTTTTAATGGTAAAGTCGGTATGATAGTCTTGATTTTCAATTAGAATGCGTTCTGAGTTGGTAAGAGCAACTCCATCCCTCCATGACCATGTCAACTCTGGTGGAGGTTCACCAATAATATCTACTGCCCATTTGTGGGTCCTTCCTGCTTTCACTGTGATGCTCTTCAGTGTATCTCTGTCGATTCTGGGCTTGAGGAATCTGTGTTTGCAGATGTGGTTAGGCGTGGGTTCGGATGGAGGAGATTTGCCTGCTTTGTTCACAGCAATAACGCGGAACGAATACACTTGCTTCTCACGTAGCCCCTCCACAATTCCCTTGCATTCTGCATCCTTTGTTTCCAGAACTGGTGTCCAGTCAACGGACAACTTGTCTTTCATTTCAACAATATAATGGGTAATTGGGCGACCACCGTCGTTGTCAGGTCGCTTCCATGTAAGTGTCACAGATTTATTGTCATAGTCAACTATATCGGGGCGTCCAGGTGCGGACGGTTCATCATAAGGATTCTTGGCCAAAATAGGCTCTTCGTTTTCAAGTGGCTCAGACTCTCCCTCTTTATTGACTGCCTTAACTCGGAACTTGTACTTCTTCTTTGGGGTGAGTCCATCAACTTTGAATTGTTGATCTCCTGGTCCCACTTCCCCAGCTGGGATCCATCTTCCTGTGTCCATGTCCATTTTCTCAATGACGTAGCCGGTAATTGGAGAACCTCCATTGTCCTCTGGTTTCTTCCAGGAAATTGTAATGTGATCTGATCGGACTTCTTCAGCTTTCAGTGGGCCGCCTGGTCGGGATGGTTTATCCAAAACGACCACGTCACCAATGGATTCACATGTTCCTGATGAGTTGTGCAGTTTCAGCTTGTATCTGCCAGAGTCGCCTCGCACAGCCTTACGTACTGTAAGTACTGTATTGCGTTCATACTGCTCGACTGTGATACGATCTCCAACTGGATGAATTTCCTGACCTTCCAAAGTCCATGTAACTTCCGGTTCAGGCTCTCCTTCATACTTAATGTCAAACTTGATAATTTGTCCCTTTTTGACGACAATATTTTTGAGACCTTCTCCAACGATGAAGGGTTTGACAAATCGAGACTTCGCAACAATTGGTTTTGATGCATCTGAGGGTTCACCAGGTCCTGCCTTATTGACTGCTCGAACCCTGAACTCGTATTGTTTGCCTTCGGTGAGACCGTCGACGGTGGCTTTCTCGACGTCTCCTTGAACATCTTTGGCGGGGACCCAGTCCTTGGAGAACTTTTCTTTGTACTCAATAATGTAACCAGTGATGGGTGCTCCACCGTCGTTTACTGGTCGCTTCCAGGTAAGGTCAGCATGATCCTTGTCCCAGTCAACCACATCCACGTTGGTGGGTTTTCCAGGCTCATCTACAATAATGAAAATCATCAAAAATAGTTAGTACGTTTCCAATACTTTAAACATAAATGCAAACTGAATCTAGTATCACAATACCCCATGGATCCTTTGCAAGAACAGTTTTGGGATAGTTAACAGGCTCAGAAGGTCCGAGCTTGTTGACAGCTCGAACCCTGAACTTGTACTCTTTGCGATGGACAAGGTCCTCAACTTTGTAGGTGGAATCGCCGGCTGGTGCCTCTGCAACGCTGTGCCAACCTCCCTTGACACTCAGATCCTGACGCTCAATCAAGTAGTGCACAAGCGGACTTCCACCATCGTCCTTTGGTGGCTTCCATGTGATCACACAGGAGCTCTGGAAGATATCACTAACCTCCATGCTGGCTGGTGGTTGTGGAACATCCTGGAAATTGATGGTAATGTCCCGAGTGTCTTCACCTTGGGCATTACTAATCTTAATGGTATATGGGCCGCTGAGTTCGCGAGCGGGCTTTTTGTACTTGAAGTCCACTCGGTCCTCAAGTACCACAACTTCCACCTCCTTTAGCTGGAGTACTTTGCCGTTATGAATTAATTTACCTTCCACTGGGGACTGCCTTGTTCCCGCAACTGCACAAATACAAAATAGACAACCAATGATTTTAATCCGTGCATTAAGATTGAAGAAACAAATATGTAACTGAATATAAAAAATACCAGAGTATGGAACATTGAAGACCAAAGGTTTGCTCGCAGGTCCCTCCACATTTCCATCAAAGTTGATTACTGGCGAGTTTTCGCCTTTCACTACATTAAACTTGCAAGTAGATACCAGGTTTCCTGATTTGCACACAATCTCGCCACTGTCAGTCATTTCCGCCTTGTTGAAAATGAGTTGGTGACGACCACCACCCAGGTTTTTGATCTCAACTCGGTCGTTGGGTACAATTGGTTCTCCATTCAAAGTCCATTCTGTGGATGCTGTCTGGTCGAGCAACTCAACCTCGAGAACAACTCTCTCCCTCTCAACACCCTGGGTATCTTTCAATTTCTTGTTAAAGTTATTCCTGTACTGGACAACTAGTTCACCCTCAGTCTCGTCCACATTGGATTTGCATACAATTTTACCAGCGTCTGCGATTTTCACTTCTTTGAAGATCAACTTCCGCTTTCTGCCATCCTTAACAATTTGGACACGTTTGTCAGCTTTAATTGGTTCTCCATCTTTGAACCATTCCACCTCACCGTCAGGCTCATCCAACTCGCACTCCATGCACACATAATCCTTCTCCGTGGCCTGGATTCCGAGCAGTTGCTTAACAAAGCGGAAAGGCCATTCAACAACATTCAATTGAGTTTCTGTCCTCTCCTCTTGCTTGTCAATTTTACACGTATACTTGCCGGTGTCGTTCAATTTAGGCTTTTTAATGGTCAAACGACAAACGCCGGTCATGTCCTTGGCAATGTCATAGTCATCACCATCCTTGAGCTGTACGTCACCCTTGTACCATGACACCATAGCACGGGCGCTGGAAACCGTACACTCCATCTCGATTTCACGATTAACATATCCGTCATGGCGCTTGTTAAGCGGACGAATGAACGTGAAAGTGGGGTCGGCCTCCTCAACGGTGAGGAAAGCTTCAGATTTGATACCACTAATTTCACAGGTGTATCGACCCATGTCTTCCATTCTTGGGTTGTTAATGATAAGTGTGTATGTCTCATTTTCAACTTTGATTTTATATTTGTTTCCAAGGAACAATTCCTGTGATGATGAAATTAAACCAAAATCGGCTTATTAAATGTTTTCTTACACATTACAAAGTATGTTGGTTTTTAGGAACTTACGTCTTTACGGCAGTACCACCTGGCCCGGCTATTCGCTTTGGAAAAGATGGCTTCAAATGTCACCTTCTTGTCTTTTCCTTCTTTACAGTATTGGTCCACTAAAGGTTTCTGGAATGAATCTGTCTTCTGCAAGTGGGCCGTCGGGGAATTTAAGAATTTATAAAAAACCAATTAGACAATGTACTCATCAATCGTAAACTTTATACGATTATCATTACGTTAGCGCGTCATCATGTTGTGTTTTAAAAAATGAAAAAATATCCTTCTTTTTTATTGATGATATTTACACAATTTACAGATCCCTCCAATTTCCAAGCTAGCAGCAGCATTGCAATGCAGCAACGTTGTGAACATAAAATTAATTCATTTGGATTCCCAGTTCAAAAACATATCGCAAAAATTATCATAATGGATAATCTGCTGTTTTATAATTAATAATTTGAGTGATTCATGATAGTGTATGTTTGTTGAAGAAAGTTGAAAAAAGGTATACAAGTCTTCAACATTAGAAAGTGTAAAATTTACACAGAAAAATAGAAAAAAATCACCACAAAACTTTAAAGATGTTTACAAAATACAAAACAAACCGGATTAGTGTAATTTTAATACAATTTTTTTTGGAAAGTAAATTAATAAATTAAAAAGAGAATAGTTATAGTGACAGTGATAGAGAAGAAGTAGAAGAAGGAAACGATAAAAATATTTTGAGCCGATTAATCCAACCTCCTTTCTGTGCAAAGGTTGAAGAACAGGCCAGTCTGGAATGACATCTGCTAAAAAAGAAGATGACGATCTCCTGGAGGATGAGGCAGGCTTTCCGTCAGGCTATTTTATATTTAAAGCATGCACCCGGACAACAGGTAACAGACACACAGAGACAGTCACAAAAAAATGCATTTATAACGACTAAACAAACAATTTCCAACGTTTTTTTTGGAATACGTGTTGTAACATTTATAATATGGACTGTGGTATGGTAATGGTATTTCCGTCCCCCGTGGTGGTGGGTATTGGGAATGATATCACATCAGAAATATCTAGTCTACCAACCAATAATTGAATGTACTCAAGACTAACATAACTTATGCCCATGTTTAAGCCTTTTGAATTACTGATAACTGCATCCTCCTTAATTACTTCTAATTATTGATGTTAGTTAGTTTGTAAACCGACATGACATCGGATCGGAATACTGAATCATACGAAGAAAAAAGTGTTAATGTAAAAGTGTTTTTGTGTGTACTTCCGTTGGTGGAAATTGTGTTGGTATGATTGCTTGTAGCCAAGGGTCTGATTTCCGTTTCTCCACTGGCGACAATATTGGCCAGTCTGGGATTATTTCTGGGAGTGAGGGTCTCCTTTTGATCTTTGCTATCTCCTACACAAAGTCAACTGCATGTTAGTCATGAGATTGTGATGATATTTACAAATGTGTACACAAAGCAAGATGCTGATTTTTTAGTGCTGAAGCAAAGAGTAAACGTAAATAAAAAAATAAAGAATTATGTTAAATATGATTAATAAAAAAACAAAGTATTACTTTAAAATGTGGCTGCATGCAATATAATAAGAAACATAACAGGGTTTAAGATTAGTTCAGTCATAAATTATTTTGAAGTTCTTCAGTAGATTTGACGACAGAGGTTCATTTTGAGTGGATGCAGTTATCAGTATTATATTTATTATGTGTCAAGACTCAAGGGTCATACACAATAAGTTGCGGATCAAGGAATGACAGTTATTTTACCTTTGCCCAGGTTACTCTCATGCCATGCTGATCAAGGTACTGACATACTCATTCTTATGCCACCTTAATGACTAAAATATAACTTAAAATTTGCGCTGGGTTGCGCTGTCCATGCGCTGGGGAGTTAAAATTAGGTAAGCCATTTATGTATTTTATGAGGGTACTTGCGTAGCATGGCAGGGTCTTTGTGGCATGTCTTTTAGAAACTGATACCTTAATCCAGATCCAAGAGGACTTTTCCTTTTTCTTGGAGGGAATTTTCGCCACTTCCTCCCCTTCAATTTTGATGGTGAAGAACTCGTGACTTGTGTCCTCAAAAATGCCCGACAGAATCTCGGGTGGAGGGCAATAACTAACTCTCTATAATACCATGACCATCGCACAGGGTATATTACATACCACAAAATTATTAATTTACAGATCATCAGTAAAAGATCATCACAGAGACAGAGAGGTAACCTGGGCTTGTGGTGAAATCAAGGAGCCATTCATTATCACGGGCTTTCATTTCAATATTTTTCTACAAGATAATTCAATGCCAAGGGAAATCATACAGAAATTCATTCCAATTTTACAGAAGGGCAACAAACATTACATTAGGAAATACATAAAGAAAGGGTTCCATCGTAATAACTAGCTAACGAAAGGCAAACATTGAAAAAGACAGAGAAAAGAAGAAGGTACTTTGAAAGATTAACTTGATGAAAGAGTGTAAAGTGTGTTTTACTCTAGAACAAATTTTTACCTGGATCAATTATACATATAATATACGTATATGCTGGCTATGCCTGTTTGCATTTAAAATATAATCGGAGTATTTGTTTTTGTGCTACTCATAATCTTCATTTTAATTCATGAAGGCTCATCTTAAGGCTAATTAAATATTTTCTTCCTATTTAAATTTAAAGGGAAGAACTTACCCTTTCAATGTGCTTCAGCTTGGGCTTCTCATCTTTTGGTGTTTCCTTCAGATCGTATTTGAGTTCCTCTTCTTCCTTGGCCCACTTGGCATACTTTCTCTTTTTCAACATGGCACGGAAGTCCATACCACTCGCATCTAGATAAGCAAACATCAATTATTATTATATTTCACAAAAAGGATCCTTAAAATGTGACTGTGATTAGTTTTATTTTGTTTAATGATTATTATTTTTACCTGATACGAAGAGTGTGCATTCTGCAGAGTCCTCTCCGTGAATATTGGTAACAACAATCTTGTACTTTCCTTCATCATTCGGTTTGATTTTACGAATGCACAATGTGATCATGTTTGTATCTCCATCCGTTACGAATTTGTAACGACCTCCGTCCATGATTTCTGTGATGCCCTTGTAAAACTTGAATGTTGGGGGAGGATTACCCTCCACTTGGACGGTAATATAGCCGTTTGCATCTAATTTTTAATTACATCAAATCATAATTGCATTTTATTCCAAAAACATGAGTCCCCTAAACCTTTCAACCTCATCCACTTTTGTTACCTTCCACAGCGGTGTAGTTTTCTGCAATGTCAACAATGGAGGGTGGTCCACCATCTCCAATAGCTTTGAGTGGAGTGGACGGCTTGTCAATCCTTTCCTCCAAATCGGCCACACTGGGTCGTCTAACATCTGTGCTGGGTCGTCGGCGCTATAGCAGTAATCATTCTCATTTAACAAGGTGTATCATCAAAACCCAAAACATTTTTTTTTATTTCGATCATCATTTACATTAACATCCTCGGCAAACAAAAATTAATTAGAAACTGTTTATATCATGTCTCATTTTGATTTAATTAAATAAATTGAAAAAGTATATAACTTTGTGTGTGATTGAATAAAAAACGAAATAATTTTTAAATAAAAAAATAACAAATAAACAAAATAAGTAAATGATAGACAGTTCATATATGTCAGTGTGTTTCAGTGGAACATTTTCTTGTGTGTTTTCAAAGTTAATATTTCAATTTTTTTTGCGTGAAACGTAAAAAAAGCGTTTTGATGAATATTTACTTTTTTTACTGAAACTGGTTTTTAGTATACAAATTAAAATATACAAGTTAATTACTGTTTTTGCACGAGCGATAAGCAAAATAAAAATAATAAAATAATAATTTTGCTGTGTGTATTTTTATTAAACGTTTCGTTGTTTTGTTCACCGAGTGGTTATAAACTGTTCTTAAAATTAAAATGAGATTTCATATTACTTTGTGTAGTGTGTATTGATGTAACCTGTTAACCATGTGTATTTTCGAGAGTGAAAGCAAAATAATAAAATAAAAATGATAATGACAATATTTTTGCCCTAAGCTGATAAGCTAAACAACATATAAATAGTAACATAAATATACAATAATTTATTATAAGCCTTAGCATTAAAAAATTTAGTGCAATTAAGGCAATTTTTGTTATTATGCAACATAAAATGAAGCGCGTATAATTTAGCGTCGGCAGTATTTTGTGGATGGACATATATTTTCGGGGTGACGATCTTTTTTAATTTAAGAACATTTAAAGCTGTAAAATCTTTTTTCGTAAAAAAATATACTTCTGGTTTGACAATTAAAAACGAGAATTTATTTACAAAAAATAGTGTTGTTTAAATATTTGAAAATGTTGAAGACAAAAACAAAAATGAGTTGATTATTTACAAAAGGGAACTTTTCTTTTGATTGCTTTTTTATACAGCGTGTCTTGTTATTTACGTAAAAAAAATAATTGACATAAAGTATTAGCGTGACATTGATAGCTGTTGAGGCAAAAAAAAAGTATTGTCTTTTGACTGTTTTTAAAAGTCAAGAGTAATTTTGAAAAAAATAGATTTCCAAGAAAAAAAATTCATTGGGAAAAATTGGGGTAGAGTGAAATCGTTAAAAAAATAACGGAAAAATAAATAATAATAAACGAGAAATAATAAAATAAATAAATGATAAATGAAAAAAATAAATGTCTAGTTAACTATTTCGTTGAAAATTGGTGACTAAATTTTCGCTTTGTACGTACACTGATTGCAAAAGCGAAGAAAAAAATGATGTTACCGAGAGATTTACTTACTTTTCTCAGGATTGCATGTAAAATTGTCCTACAAAAAATTATAATAATAATAAAATGACGAATTTTCGTGATGATTGATATTCTTTTTGAGAGTCATTCTAGTCTAGTGACAAAGAAAATGACAAATTATGACGAAAGGATGACAAAAAACTGACTAAAATTATGACCCAAGTCATCTACTTCAGACTCAGACACAAATGACAATATGGACGAAATAGACAAGAGGACATGAACACAATAATTTTATGATAATAATTAAAAAATAATGTTATGCGACTACATTTGTTTGGCAAAATGAATAAATTAACTTTTCAGCTTAAATAATAATAATAATGCGTTATGAAAATCTAGTCTACTGAATTAGGCATTTTTTTGCTTGTGTTTCTTTTAGCATGTGTGACGATGATGGACGTTTTTTTTGGACAACTTAAATATAAATAATTATACATAATAAATACTTTACACAATATTTATACATATTGAATTAATTTTTTTTGGACTTGGACGCTCTAAAAAACTAAATGATTATTTTTTTGCTCTAAATTATTTTAATTATAAGGTGTGTGGATTATAATTATTTGGTTGTGGTGGTGATGTGTTTTATTTTTGTAATTTCGTGACTAATTGTGTTGGATTTTTTTTTTGAAATTCTAACCTGTTTATCTGCAGCCGGTCCAAGTAAGCCACCTCGTTTAGTCTGCGTTCACGCACAATTACGTACGTGACAGAGAATTTAGAGAGAGAGACGAACAAGTAGTGTTGGTAGTAGTAGTAGTACAGGGGTCAACAAGGTGTAGTGTGTATATATACAAGGAAATATATATAATGATTATACACAGGTAATTTTTTTTATATAAATGATCATAATAATAATAATACTATCCAAATATTGAAATAATAATTTATATATACATGTATATTTATAGGTACATATGTACATGACTAATAATAATATTTTTTGTATGGATTATCTACAAGAAACCAGAAAAAAAATAAAATGCAGAGCTAATTTGTTTTAAAGTTCTACACAAGCCAATAAAAAAAGAGAGAAAGCATTCGAACTCGAAATCATCATCATCTCAATTTTTTTCATACCATTTCATTTACCAAATACCAAATGCAATTGTAATAATAAATAATTATGATGATTTTATGTTTTCTTTCAATATCATCATCATCGTCATTTCCATGCAAAAAAAAATATTAAATAACAAGATGCAAGTTTTGAAGAGCAAAAAAATTGGTCATTCATGCTTATCAAAATATACACCCAGTAATATGAATACCATATCATATGAATATTAAGTTTTTTCATGTCCTTTTTTCTAACACTTTTTTTGTCACCAAATATAAATTATGATGCAGTTATAAAATAATAAAAAATGATGAGTTATTTAAAAAATGAAAAATAAAATTAGAGCCGAACTGAAAAATAAAAAAATAAAATGAAACAAAAACAAAATTATAAATAAGAAGAAAGGAGGAAAGGATAGGATTTAAATTTTTTGATAAAAGGGTGATGTTCGGGTAATGGTGATTTGATTGATAGGTGACGGGGTGCCGAACAAATTTAATATATTTTTCTGGACTTACGTCACGTTGAAATTAGCGTGGAGTAGAGAGGGATTTGATTTTGTGCAATATGGCAGGCGTTCACGTTTCAAATTGCATACAATTATCAAATTAATCGAATAGCTTTTGCATTCCTTTATCATTTATATTTTTTAAGTTGTGGAAGTTTTTGTGAAAGCTTTACTGACGGAGGAGCAGACATGCTTTGTTTGATTTAAAACTTATAATTTTAATTTAAAAAATATATTACTAATATTTCATTTAAAGGTTGGTTTTCTTTTTGGATAAAAAAATATTTTTGGGGTGAATTCGATAGTTTAGTAGGTTTGAAGTTTGAGCAGCTAAGCACTAAGCAGAAAAGCAGTCAAAAATGTAAACCCTGTTTCAAAAAATCGTTTCAAAATAATTTCTAGTTAAAAGGGTTACCACCACACAGTTTCACAGACTATAATTTATAATTAATCAAAATAGTAAAAAAATGGAATAAACCAAAGTTGAGCAAAAAAAATCGCAACATTATTTACCTTTTTTTCACTTTTTCCTTGTTTTGATTGGAAAAGCAATTCAAAAAAATAGGTTGCTAGTTGCGATATGCAAATTGCATTGAAGTAAATTCCATCAAAAATGCTTGTATGTAGTTTGTACTTTCAAAAATAATTATAAAATCAGTAATACGAACGTGCATAATAATAACAATAATGATAATACCTACTTTTTTCGCTACAAAAAAGTTGAGATACGCGACGTATTAAGAAAAATTCAAAAATGTATGTATTTTCTATACGACGCAAACAAAAAAGTATCAGTTTTTTACCGCGAGACAACTACACAGACAACAAAGAAGAGACTTTGCTCCTACTACGTAAAAAAATAATCATTATCACAAGTAATAAATTTATTACGTAACAAATAGTCTATCTAATTTGTACTAAATTAACAATAAATGTTTGAAGCAGTGTTTTGTTTGGTGGGTGGTGATGTACAAATACCATTTGTAATCCAAACTAAAAATACAAGTAGCTACTATACTTTCTCAAGGGAAAGTTTTTGGGGTAGAAATAAATAAAAAAAGATAATTTTGTTAATTTTTCTACGAAAAAATAAAAATAAAATAAACAGGGGCAACTAAACAAAGGGATAAACAATATAATTTAGCTGTTGAATAAAATAAAACTAAAAAAGGGTCTAATTATTCGAAACATGGTTAATAAATATACTTTTGATAAATAAAATGTATATTTTTTTAGGCAAGCAATACGCACTTATTTGTGCTGTTGTATAATTTGTAACTTTAAAATCATAACTTTGTGTGTGAAATCTTTAAAAAAAAAATAGAAACAAAAGTCTGTGTGTAGTAGTATAACTCGAAGAAAAAAAAAAATTATATGTGTATTATTTCTTTGTTTCTTCTTTTGGTTGTCTTTTTTTTTAATTTAAAAAAACATTTTTGGTTTTGTTTGCTTTGTTTTATTTTTATATACCGGCGGTAAAAATCTCTCACCTTGTCCAAAAGTTCACCAGGACGGAGTTTTCCAGACTGTTTGCGTGTAGTAGCGAGAAACCCAGTAATATTACAAATATTAGCTATCATCATACTCAAAACATCATATTCAAAAATTTTAAACCAAAAAAATTGGAGTTTGTTTTGTCATTTTTAGTCTTTCATTTTGGCTTAAATTACTGTTTTTTAAAAACTTTGCTTTCACTTATTTTTTTGTTGCGTCAACATACTTTTTAATTAAATGGTAGGTTTTACCTGTTTGTTTAAATTTTTTTGGCATAACATAAATATTATTTAAGTCAGACTTCATGCGAAAGGAATGCATTTTTTGCGGAGAGACATTCATGAGAAGAGATTTCCAGAGGGTTTTACATATAGAGATTCTATTTTTACTATAAATAACATTACCAAATGCATAATAATTGTAATAGTAACAAGCTTTCTATATTAACTAATTTATCATTCCGTTCATAACAAATTAAGTATGATATTTTGATTCGTACAAACATTTTTTTATGGAGTAATAAAAAAAGCAGCAGAAAATTTCTTGCTTGGTTTTTGGTTTGGTTTGGGAGTTTTGGAATAAAAATATGATGCAAAAAAAATTTAGATGGCACAAAAAAGCTGCATTTAAAAATTTAAAAAAATGCGTGAATTGCAACTTGTGTGCTTTTTTGTAGCAAAAAAATATATACATAGAATGGTTGGTATAAGGTGAGGGTTGAAGGTTTAAAAAAACCATTCTTAAAATTAGTGGTGCAACTTAAAATAGCAACAAAGGTAGGTAGATTCTAGGCAAAATGTGAGATAAAAAAAGACTTGGAGCGGTTTATATTTTATTTTTGTCGCGAGAGGTTTAGGTCAGGTGAGGGTTCGCAGTGGGCGGGGCACTTTGCGTGAAAATTTGTAAAAAAAAACGGAAGCTTTGCTCGGCCGAATATACAAAAATATTTCAACAAAAAAAAATATATAAAAAAATTATTTACGCGAAGTAGTATTAAATTGTGTGAGTGCAGTGTGTATATACATTCTGCAGTGCATTTAATGCAAAAAATATATAAATTTTGAAAAAACATTCTGCGAAGAAGATGTGTGCGTGTGTGCACTCTGAAGTATTCGTTTTTTCGTAACATTCCAACGAAAAAAATGCTAAAACTAATTCAAAAAATATAACGTGCATGTTAATTACAAGTTTTGTGCAGGCTACAAATGATCGCTTATTCAGAATATTCTCAAAAAAAGATTTTGTGATCATTTTTGTTTGTCTTGTGAAACTTGAAACAAAGAAGTATAAATATTTGTACTCATTTTTAGTAAAAATGATGTTTTAACGGTTAGCAAGCTGATTCTAGTTGTAAAAAATAGAGTTTTGTAAAAAATATATCAAACTACTAATTTATTTGAATAGTTTTGACTAATAGCTAGTTAAAAAATATTCTTTTTGTAAAGTGCAGTCGGTTTTTTTTGTTTTTATTTGTAAAAATCTCACCTTTTTCTCTTCCAAAACTTCTCCGGGCCGAAGCTTCCTATGCTCCTAATAATAATCACAGTATATTCATACGTGAACTATTACAAAAATATTATTACCAATTTTTGATATCAAAATAATCCATAAACGCGTAAAAATATCAGGTATTTTTTATTAAAAAATAATAAGTCTACCGAAAATTATCTCTTTTTAACTAAAAACTACTGCAAAAAAATTTGCAAACGTCAACTAACTATTTTGCTATTAAGTAGATGTATTTACAAGTCTACTTTATTTAATTTTTGGGAGGTCAGGTACTAAAAATGATAGGGAATTGAGTTCAGTTTTCAGTATCAGAAAACTTATTTGGATTGGTTTGCTTTATACTACAACGCTACAATCTACAACTACAAATTTCATGATTGGTTAGGTTCGGAATTGATTTTTTTCTTTAGAAAATATCTTTTTATAATTGGTTTTCTTAATTGAATAAAACGAAGATGTTTGTTTGAATTTTGATGTACACCTCTGGGATCTCTTCCCTCTTTCAACCATATCAGCATAGTAAACGATTTTTTTTTCGTAGAAATACATTTGATACCACAAGTCTATTACACCTGTCGCTGTAGAAGTTGCCATAGGAATGTTTTGATTGATTGGCATAGGAAAGGAAATAAAGGACAAAATATTTTTTGACGAAGAAAAAGTAAAACGAAATTTTCGTGTAATTTTAAAACTAGAAACTAAACTCAATCTAAGCTAATTCTACAATTGTTCGACTTTTGATTGTCAGAAGATGAAATAAAAAAATAAATATTTTATGAATCTTTTTCTTCACGGACAAAACAAACAAATAATAAAATTAGAACCGAACCTAATAAATTTTGTGACATTAATTGAATAATTGAAGAGATGAGAAATTGATAACTTATGACGTTTTAGAATAAAATATTAATAGAAATGAAATGATTGATTTTTTTTTGGTAATTTTTCAGGTTTGTTACGGTTTGTAGTGGAAAAATGGGTGTACCTCATCAGTAATGATGAGGGAGGGTCGTCTGCCCTCCTGTTCTGGTGGAATGAGTGAGCCTCTTCGTGAGGATGGACCACTTCCAGGCGCCAAGGATCCTTTGCGACTAGGCACAGGGGATTTTTCCTTGGACACTTCCAATTTGGGTGGCTCCACCACTTTGGGCGCACCAGGAGCCGCCTATATCATTCATCCCGAGATAAAATACAAACAATTAGCACCCAAAATTTACATGAAACATTTAATACTGCTGCTTAAAAACTTTTAAAATAAAATCATTAAACTTCATCTTTCCACAAAACATTTTTACTTTTGTGGTTTGGCCACTGACTCACTTTCGTATTATTCGTTTTTTTTGAAGTTTAGTCGACATGCTTACAAATACATAACAACAATACTGTTAATTCTAAACAGGTCGCAGGCCAAATAAGAATATACTGAGTTTATAAATATAAAGTTTGCATTGTTTTTTTTTGTATCATCCATTGTTAAAATTATTTACGTGCATAAATAATTGCATATTATTTTTGTGGTTTCAGTGATAATAATTTTGATGTGTAGAACTCGGAAGGGTTATTAAAAATGTGTAATGTTTTTATGTTCACTGCATTCGTTGTCGTACCTTAAATGTATGTAATGTTATAATCATTAAATCGATGAAAGTGTAATAAAAAGTGTAATATTGTTTTGTATTAAATTGCGCAAACTATGCATAAGAATAATTTTATATGCACACCGATTATAAATTACAGTTAACATTAAAAACCTTTGTACAATTTTTGTTGTTGCGTTTTTACAGCGCTTCACCGTTGCACCGTTGAAGATTGACGGATTAGTTTGAAGATCCGTTCACAAAAAATTGCAAACTGTTTACACCAATTACATATCAATCTAACTTGCTTGCATAAATAATAAATTGATATTTTGCGTACTTTTGATCAGCGTCATGTTTTATTAGTCAGCTATAAAGATTGAAATATGAAAGAATCACACAGTCATGAGACATTGAACATAAAAAGCATATTATCAGCAAAAGTGTTTGTTAGTTTTGACAAAATTCACTTGACGGAACACTGAAGTTGTTTACCTATTTATAACATAAGTTGTTTTCATCCATATCACGAGACTTTGTGACAATCATGTTTATTGGGAGTCTGTGAGACCTTTTTTCGGATATTTTGACTGACTTGCGTAAAAATGAAGACCAAACTCATAACACACTCAAACACGCAAAACTCTAATGTTATTATGACATTACAAGGCAATTTTAAACTGTTTTGAATCATAAGCACCATTACTGAAAAAGTCGAATAAGTCATTTGTACAAACTATTGCATATACATCGAGTGTATGTTACGTACTTACAGTTAAATAGGCAGTGCCCTTGTTTTAAAAGTTTTTTTTTTTGGGAAAAGAAAGTAAAAAAGGAGGTGCGGTACAGAGATCAACTCAGCAAAATGATATATTTCTTTACTTCTATTTCAATTTTGAGGCCAACTCATTTCGAGATATTTTTGAGTGACAACCAACTGATTTTACGTACTGTTCACAAGTACAAGAATTGGATACACACCTCCAAGAAAAAAAAGACTGTTTATAAAACGTATATTAATAAGTAGTGTATCCGACTTGGTAACATTTTAAAATTGATACTTAACTTTTTGAAAAGAGATAAACGAGGAATATATGTGAACAGATCACTATCATCATACCATGTCATGTGTCACTATGCTACAACCACTGTAATATTATTCATAATATCACAAATAATATTGGTTTTCAAAACATATAGCACATCATATAATTTATATATGTGGATATATGTAGTATTTTTTGGCAAAAATTATTTGGAAAATAAATAGTTTATGCTGAATTTTAAGTTAGTAAAAATGCTTGCTTTGATTTTTTCTGCTTCGGTGTGGCATCTTTTTTATCATCGTTATCACTCAAAACCAAAACTAGATAATATTTTCCTATAAAAAATTGACTTCAAGAGTTAAAATAAAAAAAAGGTTTTCAGTTTTTTTTTTTGTGAAAGATTCGCTATCATGATCATATGATCATCATTTTTATCATTTTCCATAAACAAGTTTATTGGTAGTCCATAAAAGCATAGCAGAAAAAAATATATCGGATAATGTTTCCTTATCCTTTTGGGAATTTGTCATTTGACTAGTTTGACTTCAGAAAAAAAAATTACCACTACCACACACAGACTTAGAATACTTCCACCCACGCATTTTAAATATTATGGTAATGGAGTATAATACATGCTCTACATTATAAACATAGATTGTTGGCATTTCTTCCTTTTCTCATAAAAAAAATCTGTGTGGTGGTGGTGGTAAGTTAAGTGTAGTAGCATTTTTTTCCCATTCTGCATGCCTGCCTTTCTGTCAATTAGTCAATGATGATCATCATCATAATACGATATGATCTGAGATGGTTATATGATGATTATGATGACTGGTGGTGGTTATCAATCAAAGGATGATTAGCTTGTTGATTTTGATGACTACACTATAAACCCATATATTTATGGGAATACATCATAGACTCAACATGAAAAAATTAGGTAGGTGAGTAGTACAGAAGTAATGTGCAAAAACCATATAATTTTTTTTATAACTTGTCCCAGTAATTTGGTTCCGTTTTATTTCTCTCTAAAAGAAAACGACCTTGTTTTAATGAAGAGAGGATGACATGACGTTCCACCATCAAAAAAGCATGGTTTGAATAGCCTACCAACTCAAAAATTTCTTTTCTTGTTGTAAAAACCACAAAATAGGGTTCTTTGTAGGGAAAATATACTGGGAATGATCTCATAATAATATTTATTTATGTATTTCTTGTTCAATGGCGCTGGTGATTGGTAGTAATGAGTCATTATTATTCTGAATTGAATTCTGGTTCCATTTTCCAAGTATTTTAAGATATATTTATGTATTCCAATCTACCTATGTAATTTCTCTCCACGTGTGTGAAACCAAACCGCTTAGTTTTTACTCGTGTGTAATTGATGAAGTGAGAGAAGAGAAGATAAAGTCTGAGAGAGAGACATGATTCCTTCTTTGGTACAGGTGGACACAGGCCAAAATAAACAAAAGAGTACGTGTGTGAGTAAAAGACTGCGAAATACATTTTCTTGGTGTCTTCTACGAAGCTTTTTAAGTAAGTCAACCAAAAAGATTTCAGCAAACTTTAAAAGTATAAAAATACCATACACAGTAGTGAAATCGCATAGTATCATGGTTTTGCAACTGTTATTGCTAGTATTATTATATGATTAAAAATGTTAAGTACAATGGAGTCATTAAGGATAATAGTGACTTTGAAGAACATAACGATTTATTAATTACATTTGTAGCGGAGAGAAAACAAGATTCTGAATGGTGAAGATGATAGCTGTACCAACCATTAGCCAACAAGTTACATATTTTTAATTTAATTCGCCTCATCGTTTGCATAATAATAATTAGCTGCAATGAAACCTGTCATATATTTAGTATACATATAAAACAAACATTCATGTATAGAAATATCGGCGACGAACGCTGACGTGAGGGACACAAGAGAAAAGTTGGTGTACAAAAAGTGTCACTAGAGAAATAATTCTCAATATTGGCTAATTGTCTACTGGTCTTTCATCGACAAAAGTTGAGTGTTGAAGAAACGCACGTGGCCTAATGATTGCCTTGCCTTGATCCTAGCAGAAGGCGTAAAAGTATGAACTTTTATAGGTCAGCTTTAGTGGTATGTATGTGATTTACTCCTTTTTAAATGATAAATTATAATAATAATAAGGACCATCATTATTCCCTGAAGATGGCTGTAAAATAATAATAAAAGATGCACATAGTAAGCCGACAGTAGTAGTGGGGGATACAAAAATGATGTGTAGTTTTTATGACTTTTAGGATAACTCCATAAAAATTTAAACTACCACGGTATTTACACCGTCAGTCAAGTAATTGGTAGTAAAAATATCCTAAATTGAGGTAGTTATAAGAGCGTGACATGCATTTCACGGGGCACAGTGTGCAAGGAACAGATTCTCTACAATATTTAACTATTATCAAACTACAATAAATATACATGACGACATTTATAAGTGTTCTTGGTTTTTTTACCCTCAATACTAATTATATCAGGTAGGTATAAGTACACTGTGGAGTTTTTTGTTGTAGTGAAAGAAACGCTACTTGATTTCTTTCAAAAGTTTTCCACCAGCTGGATTGGAGTTGTAAGGTTAAACTAATTATTGTTGTTACAAGTACAAGGCGGCATCTCTTTTTCGTTACAACTTCTTATGTCACTTTTCAGCCCGTGCCTTTGTCTCCATTTTTAAAGCAATGTGCTATACGCATTTTAGCCTCTATTATATTTTTAACATCTTACAAATATTTTCTCTTGCGGTTTATGTAGTAAAATAAATATATTAAATTACTAGTTATTTTTTTTTTATCTTGAACCCAATTTTTTTTACTACCACTGTGTTGCATCAGCCGGAACATGGTTACTGGCGAGTGCGAGCGAAGAGTGTAAAGTAGTATGTAAACCCAGTAGAAAAAAAATAAGCATCTTGTTTCTTTCTCGTTTCAACTTCTTTAACTCACCTGCTTACAATTACAAACGACGTTTTATAGTGTTTAAGTGCAAACACACTTAATGTACATGTAACTTGCATACACATCTCATCATATCGCACGTACCAAAATCAACGTCTTCTTTTTTTACTTTATACTATTGACTTGGTTGTAATAATAATAATGTTTGCTTGCTTATCTACAAATTTTAAAATTTGTTCCTTGTCTCTTTCAAACAACGAAACACTACAATTTTTACTCATGTTTTGTTGGCTCTGATCTAAGCTTTCATTTTGGTGCTGCTGTCGTCTGAAATATTTTTTCTTCGTAAAAAATATTGAATCATTATTGCTGCATGAGAAGTAAGTGTATAGTCAAGTAAAGTCACCATATCGCACCACCACTTTACTTTTAGCTTGGCTTCATTCTCTCTTCATTATTGTGTGTGAATGACGATGACGGCTTTATTTTATACTTTTTTTTCTCTTTCGACTTGATCCTTTCATGTCGCTTGCTTGACGAGACACAAACATACATTCACAAAACATGATAATTTTTCTTTGTCACTTTTTTCCTTCTCTCGTTTGTAAAGCAAGCATTATTACAACTGATTTATTTGTACACACGTACATCTTAAAAACGCATCACATGACATTCATTTAAATGACAAGTAAATACTTTTTTATTCGTGGAAACTTTTAACTCTATTTTTTCAAAAATGGCAATGATGATAATGATCATGGGAATTTAATTAAAGCGAAAATTAACTTGTAAATCAATAAATATAAAAGTAGAAAGGATGCACATTGCTAATGAGCCATTAACTTCCTTTTGGGAGTTTTTCCTTGTTCTTTTTCTCTTAAAAAGAAAAATTATTGAGGAGGCGGACTCCTAAGAAATACTTTTTTTCTTCGTAAAATTCCTCTATCCTTTTTTCTGTGTTATCTGGTGGAACGATCTAGCACATTCCTCATTTCATTTGGGTTACTACTGGTGCTGTTGATGTTGTTGGGGATAAAACAAGTAGAATTTTCTACACCACGTTAGAAACAAATAATAAGATAATAATATTAACAAGCGGGGAAAAAAATAGGAGAGCAAATAAAAAAAATTAGGTGACTAAAAAGAAGAATAAGTGGAGTAAAAAAATAGAAAATGTGAAACACTTATTTGTTTCTTATTCTCTGTAGTGTGCTGTCAATTGAGTGCATTCCGTTGCTATTGAATTGTTCCATATGTTACATCATCCTCATCACCACCACCATGATGAGAACGCATACAAGAAACAAAGTACACCACAAATTTTTAGCAGAAAGAAAATTTCTAGCTTTCATTTTTTTTTTTCTTCTTCTTCTTTTCATTTTGGACTATAGAAACAGAGACACACTTTATAAAACCGTAAAGTTTACAGCACCGCCACCACCCCACCACCATCACATACAATAACAACTGGCAATTCTCCAACTAAACAAACAAAAACATTGTGTTATGTGGTATGGTGTAGTGGTGGTGGTGGTGGTGGTAAAAATGGTAGTGTGCACTAAAAATGCACGTTTTTTTGTGAGTATTGTGATTTTTCAAAAGGACACAAGACAAAAGAGAGGCACAAGTTTCCGTTGTTACTTTTTTGAAAACAAGTAGCAAAGGAAAAAGTAACACACAATTATTATATTGGCAGGATAAACAAAGTTTGTAAGAAAAGTTGACAAAAATAAAAAAAGCAAACATGAAACAATTACTAATTCACTCTATTTATACAAAAGATACATATGCATGCATGCAAAACTAAGTGTAATATTGTGTTATATTAAATACATAAATAATTTGTGCTACTCTCTAATAAAAGTCACAAGCACAAGAAAAAATATGATATAGAAAATATAAGATAGACACGAGGAGAAGACAGAAAGATAGTGAGAGAGAGAGAGAGAGAGTAAAAGTGGAAAAATGTGTGATATATTAACCAACATGTGTGCAGCAATGAACTGCCTGCTACCAGCAACATTTCACAAAAGTATTCTTTTAAAATAAAGAAACAGTTTGAAAGACCAGTGCACCTGATGTATATTTTTTTCTCCTTTTTAATTTTACTTTTTTGTGGTGTTGTCTGTGGTAGCAGCTAATCGAGATTTTTTTCTATCTCTCTTCTACCGATAAAAAGTAATACTTTCTATCTTCTCGTGTGTGTGTGTATCTTAATCATCCTGTGAGATGATAAGGTGTCGCACAGGTGCACAGGTGTACCTACCTTGACGGGAGGCGGGGTCGTCTCACTGATTGGTGTCAATTTTGATACCGGCGGGGTAGTGGGAGTGGTTGGTGCCTGAGGAGAAGCTTGGGGTTGGGGGGATTTGGGTTTAAGTTTGGGTATCGCAGGAGCCTCCTCTTTTTTGGGCTCCGGTGGAGGCTCCTTGGGAGGAGCTCGGGTTCGACTTTTTAGCTGAACGCCAAAGGCGCTAGCACCTGCGATTTTTGCTGTGGACGCTGATACTTTTTCATCCGGTGAAGGCTTTAGGGTCGATTGGAAATGCAGGGTTTATTCAAAAATGTAATAAAAATTCATGCATGCGGGACACGGGGAACAAAAAAAAGTTGACGTGGACGAAACGAGAGGAAAAATAGCAAACAACAAAGACACATCATTATACATTGACATGAATAAACATATACATTTATATATTACATCTACAGGTAATGATTATAACTATTCTACCAGGTAACTATAGTAAAGTGGGAAACTATTTCGCATACAAAAATTACATAGATGTGTAAAATAGCGGTGGGGTCACAAAAGACGAATAATTGCACAAAAACTATCTTGAAAAATTACAAAAAACCGACATTCATTTTTTGTACTTTACCTGTTTCACCTTTTTACGCTTTCAATTTATCATTGACTCTCTCTGGTTGGTTTGGACTTTGGACTGACTGACTTGAACTGATTTGTTTTTCACCAAAAATAAATACGTAGCAGTCAAACAAAAAACAAAGACGATGTGTACAAAATGCATAAAATTAATGGTAAAAATATTAAAAAGCGTAGGCATGTCAAGCAGTTTAAAAAATATTGACATTTATTTAATTGTACTAGTTTATAATCTACATACATTATTGCAGTTACACGTGCACATGCATGCAGAACTTACTAGTAGCTTTATGAAAAACATAGACATAATTGGCTTTGATGCAAAAAAAATATGAACTTAACATTTAAACAAAATCGACATTTTATACATCAATATGACATACGAAAAATTATTTAAAAAATAACATATAAAGCGTTTAAAAGCGGCTGTGATATATGATCTTGCATTTTAAAAGTACGCAGGTGGTGAAAAAATTTCACCTTTTGGAGTAACTTATAAATACGGCGTATTTCCAAAATATACATATGATATGCAAAAGTACGAGAGAGCGGAAAAAAATAGATGAATTCGATGGCAAAATGTGTTTTTGTGACGTGTTTAAAAGTGTACATTATTTTCGTCTTAAAATACAATACGATTATAATAACAGTGCAAAAAGGGAGAGGGAGATATTTTTTTCTGATTTAAAAAATAGTTTGTTAAAAACATTTAAGGGATACTTTTACACATACAAAAATACGATAAGTGTTGTGTACAAATAGGGAGAGAAAGGGACGAGACATATTGGTAGAGAAAGGTATGTACATAGAGAAAATGTGTATTCACAAAATGAAGTTGCTGCATACCTTGCCCTTGGCACCAGGTGCGTTAAGTTTGGGCGGCTCTGGTTTCTTGCCCGCTCCGAACTTTCCAACGTTCTAAGTAGACAACACGATTCAACGGTAATGATGGCAACAATCGTGACGAAACACACACACAAGCACAATAAATGATACATGGATAAAAATAAATAAATAGACTGATAGATACATTGATGAAATATTCTCTTTTTTGTACAAGAATTATACAACAACTGCAAAAAGATATTGACAATTTTCTTTCTTTCTTTAAGAAAAAAAGCAGTATATACATAAAAATACATAAAACTTTTGTTTCAAATGAACATGAAATACTTTACATTTGGATTAAAATGTATCTTTGTACAGTAAAATGAAATGCAAATGAAAGAATCGAAAGAGAATTTTTTTCTTCTCAAATTTGTGTATTTTTTGAAAATATAAAATTAATCTACTTCACTTCTTTTCATCAAGTTTGAGAACGACGATGAAAGCACTTTTATAATTTATATTTGAGAATGACTAAAAAAGATAAATAGATGCTAGTATGAAAATATAATTTTTAAAAAAATAAATGAAAGAGAACATACCAGAGGCATGTTGGTATTTGGTGTGTTTTAACAATTACAACGAAACAAAAATGACAATAAATAACGAGAATTTTTTCATGTGCACAAAATTACAGTGCACATCTTAAGCACTACACATGATTGCTGTTTATTTTGATGACGAAAAACTCTATCAAATTTACTAAGCGGCAAGAATTTCTTTTTTTTCTTTCGCAAAAGTCTGTCTATTTTGTTGAAAAGCGCATATGATTTACGTATAAACCAAACAAAAAACCACACATATAATTTTCAACATTTAATGTCGCTCGCATTTCTTTCTGTGAATCTCTCTCTTTCCTTTCATTCAAAGCAATTGATCCTTTTTCTCACGGCAATATAATGATGCGTCGTACACACTCTAAAAACTACATACACAGTTTCCCTACTTGACTTACTCATCAGAGAAAAAAAAATAACCTAAGAGAGAAAACATAATTGCTTTCTCGAAGAAGAAAAAAATACACTCAGTTTTTTATATCTCTTTGTGTGAATTTTTATTTTAGCCTCCAATTAGCTTACTCCAAATATTTTCGCTCTGTTGATTCATTTTCTGGAATCATCTTCAGTGACAACAATGGCACACTTGATGCTGCTGTAGAGAGAGAAAAAATGATTATGATGTTGTCTCCACGACAACATCATTTCTCTTTTTACTCACCAAAGAAACAACTTGTGATGACAGATGATCATGAAAACTGCGAAAAAAATGGCACTTAAACTATTTATAATATACGTGTATTTTTTTGTTTAGCAGTTGTTACAATATCACAGGAAAATTGCAAAATATAATATTATATTTTTTTGAGATTAACAAGAAAAAAAAAGGTATTCCTTTAATCAAAAGACGATGTGTTGATGATGATGACGAAAAAAATAAACAATTTGTTCTGAGCCTCAGAGAGATCCAAAAATAAATATTTCAAAAGATTTGATATTTTTTTTATGATGGAGCAAAAAAAATATTTTTTGTCAAGTTCTGAACACAATTTAAATGGTGGTCACTACACAAAAAAATAAATAATGCAAAACAGACCACCAATCTTTCACCATCCTTTCTCGGACCTTGTAATTTTTATGGTTGTTTCAAATGACGAAGATGTTGACAGTGATGCTGCTGCTGATGATATGATGACGATATTTTAAAATATACGGAAACTACTTGAAAATGGAAACCCACAGAGAAAAAAAGAGGAAATATATATTTGTTGAGATGAAGTCGAAGCTGATGATGATGATGAAAATGGAAATGGATTTCTTCTTTTTAACTCACGTAAGCCATATAATTACTATATGTAATAATAATAAACTCCCAACAAACCAGTCTCAAAACACCCACAACAACCCAAGCAGAGGAAGAGAGAGAGTTGTTCTTTTGCGCTATTCAGAAATTTCTTTTTCCACACACAAAACGAAGAAACTAATTTTTAAAAGATTTTATTATAATCGCCGCGTCTGACTACTACAGTTGAGCTTGCTGAGGCCCGTCATTTTTTCCTGTTGCTGATGATGATGAAGATGGACCACGACATCGTTATTATTATGATATATTTTTTTCGTTGTTGCGCTCACCACCACCGCCGCCGTCAGCAACTCCAAACTAACTACTACGAACAAAACGTTCCAACAAAAATGGTTCTTTGTGGCTTGCTTTAGAAAAAAGAAATTAAAGCTGTGACGACGACCATGATGATGATGACGATGATAATAATGATAGTTGTACATGTGGATATATATTTTTTCACAGTGGTACAGTGCATTTATTATAGTGAGGCTGCAGAAACTTCATCATCATTATCTTTCAGTAGCAGTAGTAGCGCAAACGAAGCTGTAGGATCATCATCAACATCGTCATTGTGGCATGGCATGCAAAGATGAGAAGATAAAATGAAAAGCCACAATGCAATCAATGCTCCTTTTCCTGATATTTATCCACTCTCTCTTTCTCTTTCTTCCTAACGTTCCAACTTGCCATGCCATCAGTATCATGATGAGTTTGAGATGAGAGCTGTTGTGTATTTGTATGTGTGAGAGTTAAACTAAAAACAAAATAGGAGTAAAGTAGGGAAGAAAAATAGGCAAACTTTCAAAAAGCGATTTAGCTCAAAGTTTAACAGGACATAAGAGAAGAGGATTGTGAAAAAAGATGATCCTCTTCTTGTTTCTACTTGCTCATTTTGCAAAAGAAAATGTACATTTACATTTTTTTTAGAGAGACTAACATACATTACTTTTATATGGAGATTAATACATTTGTAGGAATCTCAAAAAATAGGAGAGAGATAATAGTGGGAAAAATAATAACAATAATAATAAGTTAAAGGGTTAAAAAGCCGGTCGGTGGAAACGGTGTCGGTGGTGGCAGTAGAAAAAAATGAGAATTGCAATGGAAATGTACCATTTTTTCGTTATCTTTCTGCACATTTCTTTTTAAACTATATTACATATTATGTAATAATAGAATGTTGTAGTACATTTTTGTGTAGATTTCCATCATGGTAGACTGGAAATATTGTGTCGTTTTTTTCCTTGATACTACTATCGTTGTGGTAACTAACCATCCTATATTCTTGTTTATACAGTAGTCAGTCTAGTCACTTGTGACACTATTTTACTATAATGATGGCTATATATGTATTATATTATTATTAACATGTTTGCTATGCAGTTTCTACTTTTACTTTTGGGTGTTCATTTCCTTCAAAGTATTTTGCGGCTTCCCACACAAAATTTGTAATCACCACACCATCACCATCATGACACTGCATACCTCTCTTCATAATATTTAATTTTCACCGGAGCGCATGTTTTTTATGGTGATGTGAAAACTGAAGACAATATTATGATGAAAAGAGAAACAAAGAAAAAGGAAAACTGCTTAAATTCCTTTGTTATTCCGTTCAGTACTTTTAAGAAATCAATCATATCATTTCCAACCTAGCATATCGTGTGGCAAAGCGTGTATGTTTTTTTTGTCGACTTTCCCTCATGTAGTTAATACCAGCACTGCTTATAAAAGCATAATTATTTTTTAAATCAAATCATTAGCTGTTTTTTGTTTAAAAAGTAGACAGGTAAACCTGTAAGCAAAGTGCCAGTTTGAATTGAGAAGGAATACAGGTCTGCCGGATTCTATTTATATTTACTTTGAGGCTGAAAAAACTATTTTTTCTTGAGATAAATTGAAAATGTAGGACTTTCCAATCTTTCTTGATCCAAAATTGTACAAATAGGTACCCTAAAAGGTTTTTATGATTGAAAGTCGATAGTTGAAGTAAATTTATTTATGTAATAATAATGCATCTTTTGATATAAAACTACGGAAAATAAAATTTTGAAAGATTTGAGTTAAAAGTTAAATTGCTATGGACTTTCGGATCGACAGATTTTTCCCCAGTATACCTTGTATTCATTTTAAATACTGTTAAGCTGGCACTTCATAATGTATGTGTGACATGTATTAAGAGAAAATAAACAAAAAATATTTCACTGTTGTCATGTCCGTTACGGGATCTTACCAGAAGTTTACATAGTCATGCTGTATGCATGCATACTCACATAAAACACAGTGCAGTGCAACTTTTGTGTAGTGATCATGATGATAATAATGATGATAAGCATACAAGTTATAAGATTCATTTCAATTTTCAACGTCGAACATTACACGTTCCGCTCAATTTTCTCTCGCTATTTGTTTTTTCCTTTTTATTCAACTCCTTTTTCATGTTCAACTTTAGCTACTTCTAAGCTGTTACATATCACACAGTATTTCTCTTTCCTATTCACAATCCAAACCGTCATCTTATGCAATGCAACAGTTAAAGTTTTTTTTTTGCAAAAAGGAACAATACTGCCAAAAATGCATGCCATGCGATACGATGCGACACGATGACGATACCATACCACCACCACAACGAGAGCATTAATGTAAGTTTTAGTATACAACCACAAAACTTTAATTACATTTTTTACCAAGTTGATTATTACCAAAACATTTTATGTAACACAATTTCAAAAAAGTTTCGATTCAGTAGTAGTGCTAAGATTTTATATGTACCACAAGTATATAATTATCAGAGATATGTATGTATTTTGGAATCAAAGGGTTGTTTTGGTTGCATTGCATTCGGTATGGTATGAGATTGAACCATGCCTTAGTTTTGTAGTTTAACATGTTTAAACTAAGATAAATATCAAAGTGTGCAATAACAAAACTCATCATTGCTTGCAGGCTTTTTTAGTTGCATCGTACCAGTGGCAGCATTTCTTGCACTGATTTATTGAAAGATGCAGTTTCAGAGAGGAAATGTTTTTGTATCTTTGCTGCATTGCTAGTATTATTGCTAAGGTAGAAAATATTTCACTACTAATACAGAGATGCAGAAAAATACCACGTGATTTTTAGTCGAAATTTATGTATGTAAGCAAAAAAATTGTGGTCCCTGCCACTGCCAATCCACCAAGAAATTTTTTTATCTTTTAGAATCGAAAAAAAAATTGGATTTAAAACTGAAAATATGCATAGCTGTACGTTAGCACTAAAATGTTCACTGATTTATTACGAATCAGAGTGAAAAATAAGGTAGTGTTCAATTTCAGGGAAAGATGAGACGGCTATATCGTATTTAATGTCAGAGCAAAGTATTCACATCATCATGAAATCAGCATACCTCTAGGATTTTTGTGTATTTTATAGAAAAGGTTGATTTTAAAGTATTTTTTCTTGGAATACATTATTTTTTTCCCTGTTATTTCCTTTGGCATTTCTCGAAAGGTATTGTCACTAAAGTAACAAGGAGAAAGGTAGATTTGCGGGTGATACTTTCAAAAAAATCTACACACATTATCCACATATATCTATATGGCCTTGTCACTAGAGTAGAACAAATTACTTCGGTTGAAAAAAAAAGAATTCTTGTGCGTGTAGCTGTAAGCATACCTGCTTAATATAAAAAAGGCATAGGCTTTCATTTATAATTATTTTTTTTGAAAAATATTTTACAATTGGGAGTCAAGTGCATGTGGATATAGTATATACACATATATTGGTAGAGTATATATTTTTATGGTAAATTTCTCCTTGAAGAAAGCAACTGGAGCTGAAACTGAGTGTGTAATGAAATAATGTAATGGGAGAATAAAAGTAAACGGTTTAACAAACTTAAAAAGAGGAAAAAAATCTTTTAAATACGTAACGACCCTGTATGCAAGCAAGTAAGAATCTTTACCAGAAAAAAATCTCAGTTTTAAAGTTTGAGCCTGTCGTGTGTGCTATTTCATCTTTTTTTTCAAAATTCAACTGCAGTGAACAAATAGGTACACTGGTTGTTTGTCTATTTATTTTCCAACTCTCATGTCGACAAAAACAGGCGACAAAATAAAATCATCAAGTTTACAACCCTTTTATATCTCTATATATACCAAGAGCTATATTTTTTTCTTAATTTTCTTTTAAAGCAAAACCTTTTCTACAATAATAAAAAATAAGAAAAAATTGGTTCAATTCTTAGTCCTTCTTTTTTATTTGTCGTGCTAAATATCTACATAAACGTGTTCGCATGTTTGAGGCTGTATATTTTGATAATATTTTAGTTCCAAATTCAATGCAATTCCCTACTTTCTTTTCTTCCCTCTTGCAATAATAATAGCTTTGTTGGGGTTTTATTTAAGTTGATTTTTTTTATTATATTCAGGAATCTAATGCTAATAAACTCAAAAGCGTGTGGTGATGGTGGTGGTGGTTTGGGAGATGGATGTATACAAGTGAAGTGAATCTGTTCATCCATCCATCCAACCAATATACGTGTGTGTATGCATCTACATTTAAATATCAATTTAGATTACTCATCCTTTCATTCATTCCAATTTTTTTCTGCACCATGATTCCTTATACAATCATTATATATGCATCTCTATTTATTTTTTCGTCCTTCATTCATGATGCTACTGATTACCATTCCTGATAAGCTCATTAAATAGGCAAATAGATCTTGGCCAATTATTGAGTGCAATTAACCAAATCATTCCATTATGTATTTTTTTTGTCTGTTTCCTTTTCAAAGTACAAAATAAATCAGTACAATTCTCGTCAAGTTAAGTCAAGGTAGTACCTTTATTGCTTTTTAGCATCAAGGCCGTTAGAAATGAAGAAAAAAATTATAAACTGAAAAAAAGACAGACAGACATAAGAATCATGTAACTCATAATAATATTCGGTGCACTACATTTTTTGTCATTTAACTTGATCACATGAAAATAATGAAATGCTGTTACTTATTTAACACTGGTGAGAACTTGTGACTATGACTAACCTTTTTTCATATAGTAATGATGACGACGTTGTTGGCAATATCAAAGAAAAGAATGCAGAGTGAACACGAGAAAAGAATCTTGTGTCAGGATGGATAACACATCAACGAAATTTATGACTTTTTTGTCTTTTCATAAAAATTGTTACCAGATATTTGACTACTTGTGATGATGGTGGTGGTGATGCATCTAGGCATGTCGTAAGCACATCAAAATTCCACGCTTTCCACCTTAAAAATTCCTTTTTCATGAGTTGCTTCCTTGACATAGCATGTCACCCGCTCAAAAAACCAATATTATTTTTATTGAGCTGCGCTCGTGTGTCCCTTTCAAGTACAAAAGCATTATTTGACAATTTCCTCCTCAAAACACGAATAAATATTCACTCCAAGAAATATTAATGCTCAAATATTTCATGCTATTTTCCCTCTAACAAATTGTCATGATGATGGTGACGCTGATAATAATATGCTGCTTATCTTGTTGTTGTCTTCAACAACTATTTATGCGGTTCTGGTGGCCTAGCGAATAACTTGCAAGCGCTGCATGTAAGTATTTCCCCCAACTTCCCCCCTAAAGCATATTTACTTCTCTACTTTGTAACATTTGTACACTTGCAAAATATCTGTTGGATTTATCAGTGGTGTTATATATTTTTCAAAAAAAAGATTAGCGTTAAATAGATGTATACTTGTAGCAGTAGCGGTATCACCAGTGGAGTGTTACATGTTTTATAAAGACAACTTAAGACAAGCGTGCCAAAGATTTCATGCTACGATGCACCACTACTTACTTCTCTTCATCTCTTCATTATCATCAACAACCAATATTATTGCACTTCATTCCATTCCACTATTCAGAAACTCCAATTTTCCTCTTTTTTAAACACTGCCCACTACAAAATACACATTTGCTGCAAAGAAATCCGTGTTCCCAAAGTGTAACCGCCCTCCACCACCACCACCACTATCAAAAGTTAAATTTATTTATTTTTTAAATGCTCAAAATAGTTTATTAGTCGGACCGAAAGCGCTATCAATGTACTTTACCTTTTTTCCCTACTCTGTTGTCTAGTCTCTATCTCCACCCAACTATAATGTTACGTGGTGAGATTGAATGAGAAAAGGAGAGCGAGATTCACTTTTTTATTTTATTTTCAAGAAAAAAAACTACATGAAAAATAAAACGTGTGGAATTGTTTAGTGATATAGTATATATTTTTTATACATTTTTTTTCTCGGCTATCTAACACTTGCCTTTATTTTAAAAAAGAAAAACAAGAAGAAAATATATATTAGCAATCATGATGACATTTGACTTGGTTAAGACATCACCGCATTTTATTACACTAGGAAAATAAACAACCCAATTAGACTCTCATTCCATTTTTTTTCTCTTTTTGAAATGCGAAAGGAACGAGAGTCACAGGAAAAAAAAGAACAAGTGAAGTTGGCCATAGAATTTTTTAATGGTCGCATATTTGGGATCATCACTCCCATTTACCATTATGCCAGAAAGTGGAAGAATGAACATAGATACTGAATACGAACATGTTATGCTACTTTGGACTGCAATTTAAAAGACCACAAAATGAGAGTATTATGTGCATTATAGTGATTTAAGAAAATATCAGAAGTAAAAAGAATCACTATGAATTTTTGGTTTGTTTTGATGGAAACCCTTGTCATCAAAATCAATTGATATGTTTGTCAAACTTTGTCTAATCAAAGGAAATACACTGTTTTTCATGTAACTCTGGCTATTGTTGATAGACATGTTCGATGCTTTATCACTTTTTAACCAACGCGTTAATCTAATCACTATTATTCTCAACTGCGTTTATTTTCGATTTAACTTTTGATTGATGAAAAGAAGTGGAAATTAGATGAAAATTGCTATACCTTTTTTGCTGTAAAGTTGTTACATAATTTATGTAGTTTTAAACTCGTAAACGATTGTAATAAGACGAAGACAAACACAAAAAATAAATAAATAGAAACAGACAGACAAAAAAATAAGACTAGAGACGTAAATGTTAATACATGAATTTAGACAATGGTCATCATTGAAAAGAAAGAGAAACGATGGAATGTGATTCACACTAACATAATTATTTTGTAAATTATTGGACGACGACGACGACACAGACTGACAGATAGATTAACAGATAGACGAGACACACGTCAAATAATAAAAAAAATAAAGATTTGGGTACGTTTGTTGGGTTTTTTCAAAAGTTCTCCCCTCTCCGCAATACGTGGTGACAAATGATACGAATTTCCGCTCATTACCATTCAAATTACGCGGCAACGCAGTTTTAAACTCTAATGTTAGTGTGCAATGCATAAATTTGTAGTAATAACATACACTATATCTAGTAGTATTTAAAGAGAGACGGAATCAAAAAAACATGTTTCAAAAAAAAAGTTTCAAAATTTTGAAAAAATCATTTTTTGGCGCTACCGATTAGAGTATAATGCACTCTTTCTACTGAACTATTAGACTACACTACTAACAAAAATTCGGTTGTTTTGAAGCAAAATTGTATGTGTATATAGTTATTATTATATTTATATTGTATTATTATTTTGATTATTGCGGAATCGCCAAGACATAATTGCTTGGTTTGCAGTTTTGTACTTTGTAAAAAACAACAATCTGATCTTCATAACGGATCACTATTCTCCTGTCTCCCTTTCTGAATGTTGACATGACAGAAGCATTCATTCGTAATGCTTTCCTCTTCCAAAAAAATATTCAACCAATTACCACTGTCTACACAATTCGTCGTTTTCTTCTTCTTTTTTTGTAGTGTTGTTCATTAGTGAAATTTCTAATAGATACGCGTACAATTCCCATTATTATTTTTCTTTTTCTTGACGGCCAAGATAAACGAATAGTTTGTGTGTTTTTGTGTGTCGGACACACATTCTGGCTTATCACCACGAGAAGAGTCATCGCTTATTATTTTAGATACATCTCTACTATCTTCTTTGACTAAGAAAACTATTTCAGGTATGATAATTGGCCTTTTTGTTACACTTTTTTTTGATTAACCAAACCCCGTATCACTGATTTATTTAGTGTCCAATAATAATTATACCAATTTGTAACCATTGTATCAAAAAATGTGTAAACTATGCATAGAAATTTTTGTATAGAGCAAATGCAAAAAATATATTTAAAAAAATTGTAACAATTTACCTTATCATCTGGCTTCTTCTCGGCTGGCTTCTATAAGGAATTGGAGAAAAAACAGAGAAAAAACATAAATGAGTAATGTTGTACATTAAAAAATACATTACAATTGTCCATATTTTAATTTATAGCATTTTTCTAAAGAATTGTAGCTATCTACATTGCTCTTTTAATTACAGTCAGTCAGAGAAGTACAATAGCAATGTGGCAATAAAAATAAATAAATGCTTCATTTGGTATTCAAAGGGAAAACAAGTTGACGTTATGTATTTATTTTTCAAGTAAGGCGAATTGATAAAGTAGCTCAGCTTTCTAGTTCCAAATAAACACGCATCAGGTGAACATATTTAGAGAAAAGAGTAAAAGGGTTGTCTGTAGCACTGTTATTTTTGAGGAATGTGTGATGATACTAAACTACAATAGAATGTCAAGATGATCATGTTATTTTCTTTATAGCACTTTATGGTATAGTAAGTGTAGTAATTGCCAAATTGACGCCACCGTATCGATACTCCCATCGCCTTCATCTTTGGCGGTGGCTTCTGCATCATTGTCAAGCCAAGCCAGAAGAAAAGAATAAAAAAAGAGTACCCCAAAATGACAAAGAGACTTATCAGCTAGAAGCATCATCATATCATCCTCTGATCCTCCTCACATTTTTTAAAATAAAACTTTTACGTTTATCACGTAGAGTATAAGAAAATATGGGGCAGCTGGTGTGGCCTCTTGAAGAAATATATATTTTTTGGATATATTTATACATTCACAGATATATTTCACTTAAAATACTTTTATTTTGGATTTTATACTTTTGTCTGCTTTCTTTAGAATTAATTTAATGTTGTTTCTACCTTAATTTTAGTTGGAGCGTTACAGGAAAAATAAAATAGAACAAATAGAATCGAAATGGCTTCAGTTTTTGTAGATTTCAGAAAAGAGAAGTCTCCATTTTTTTCTTTGCTGTTGGCAATCACAACACTTGTGAAAATATCTGTATTTCAGTGTATTTGTCAATTTCCGCTGCCTTTATCATGTAGTACTTGCTTAAATATTAATACGAATAAGTAACAATTTTATTTTCAACAAGAGTTTCGTACATGTTAAGCTTCCATGGCAATTCTACTCGTTAAGTTTATACTTGGCTTGGCTGACTGACTTTCATTGTTTTTCTTTACTCATCATATCATCGTCATCATCATCGGTTTTGTGTGTGTGTGTGTGTCAAGGACACAAGTGGCATAAATTGGGACCATGAAAATAAAAGGAGGTAGATAGATGGAATGGATGATGGAGGTGAGGTGAAACGTTTTGTAGTTTGTACTACTTCAAAGTTAATTTGTAACGTTGATGGACGACACACCGCCACAAAAAAGTAGAAGTTGAAAGTTTATAAGAGATGGGAAATAGATAAATAGATTTGCATTTGTATATTTTTGTCGTTAATTAAAATGGTACAGGTTTTTTACTACAGCAGCTGAGCTAATTTACCATTCTGGACACTTTGATGTATTTTTTTAAATAGCTTATTTGCTTTCAAAATAAACTGCCAAAGTGTCTGACTGACTGTAGCTATTCATATTATGATTGTTGTTACATAGCAGCAACATAAATAAATTTTGTAGTTTTAATTTAACTGCTGAAAATAAGGAAGTAGCGTAGCATTTTAATAAAAAAGTATCTACCATTATTATAAGTTGTTAGAAACTATTTTGATTTTAAATCCGAACATTAAATTAAGTTAATCTACAAATCTACAATATAATTACACATAAAACAATTTCAAAACTGATTAGTAAATTATTTTTTATTTATTGATAGTAATTACAGTAAACTTATACTAATCATCAGCATGCAAACATATTATACTAAAATATACTTTGAAATGAGGCGTTGAAAAAATCATTAAATTATTTTTGTAAATAGTGAGCAATCTTTGTTGGTGAAAGCAGCGAGAGCAATATATACATTTAACGTATGTACAAAAATTAAATAATAAACTTAACTTAGTGCATCAATAATAATTAAATAATAATTGTATAACGAGCAAATTAAAAATAAGATAAAAAATTGAAGTTTTTCTCTTCTTCTACTTAAACGAGCTTGAGATGAGAGCGAGAGTAGTGGAGGCAAGGCAAGCAGCTTTTTCTGTTTATTTTATTTACACGTTTTTATTAATATTTTTATGTATAGTTTACCGTTTTTGAAATCTAAATTGGCGTCTAGTACTAAAAGGTTGATTTTTTTGTACAAGTACGAGCCAAACAAATTGCCTACTAATATACCATGCGCATGCGCGCCAAGGAAAACGTATGTACAAGTTGTTGAGTGGATTGAAAAGACTATAGTTAAAATACTATTCATTTTCATGTCATGTCATCATGCCCATCTTTTAAAACTTCAACTATCTTTCTTGGAAAAAACTATGGGAAAGTATTAATATTGCATTGATTTTGGAAGATGGATAAAAGGTGTACTTTAAAAATTGGGGAAATTAAAGTTTTGTATTTACAACATTTAAAAAATAATTGAAGGAAGCGGGATGAAATTTAATTTATGAAAAAATAGTTCTTTTAAAATAGTAAAATATATTGGCAAAGATTTTTTTACGCGACACGAGACCATTTTCTTTTTATGAGTGGCTCATAACATCATCCGTTGTTGTTTAAGGTTGTGGTGTGGAGATTAGGATAGAGTACACTTTTCGTAGTTGTTTGAAAAATGTTTAATGATATTAATGTTCTTTACAGAGTTGTAAAAAATGTATCTTGATTTACAAAAATGATCAAGTGTCAAAAGCAAAAAAAAAAGTCAAAAAGTTTTGCGAATTTTGTGGTAAAATTTGGATTAGTCTTTTTGTGTTTTTTATCATTGTACTACAATTTCTGATTTTCAAAATTTATTTTACAAGCTTTTACCAAGTATTCAAAGCTTATTAGTGGCTTATTCTGTACTTTTTTTTTGAAAAAAAAAATCAAGTTGAAAAGTAAAAACGAGAGAAAAAAAGTTTATGTACAGCATCAAAAATAGCAGAAAAAATAAAGTGTTCTTAAAAAATTTGTTTGATGGGATTTCCCATTTCAAAATTAATAATTGTTTTTGAAAAAAAAAATATAAAAATGTGATCAAAATAAGATGATATTGTTTGTTAGTGTGAATATATGGTTTGTTTGGGAATATTTTGTTTTGTAGTATGATGTGTCCACTCTGACCTCAAGAACTGGAGGCGCATGCCTCCGCCTTCTAACGACTTCTACAATACTTGATTCATCATCACTTGCCTCCTCCTCCTCTTCCTCACTCGATTCCTCAGATTCCGTCACTTCCGGCAATTCAGGCAACTATACACGAGCACATTACCAACAAGATAGAAAAAAATAGAATTGTACACCACTTTGCCAAAAAAAAATATCTTTGTTCTTTTTTATCAAAAATCAGTTTTGCCTCCTTAAAAATATACTCGTTTTTAAAAAAGTATACATATTTTTATATATTTTTCCAACAAACTATGTATTTTCTAATGATAAACACTACTCTACAAAAAGAAATGCTCATTATTTATTTACAAAAAAAATCGAAACAAAAATACCGATACGTTTCCCAATTTGATATTCGCCTTTTGGTATGCCGTTGTTGACTGACTGTGTTATACTGACCAATTATACATGCAAATTACTTTAAATCTAAAAAATGACCAAAATAACGTATGATTTACCATTTTTGTAAGTTGACAAGTCCTGCTTGTTTTTTTTTCGTTCTGATTGCCAATAAAATTTAGCGCACACAAGTTAAAACGAACACAAAAATTAAAAACATTTTCAAGCAAAAAAAATCACGCTAAAACCAAACGATTAAATTAACATGTCTGCTTACCTTTGTATCAGGTTTCGGTTTTTCTTCCTCAACAATTTTTGGAGGTTGCTTGGCTGGCTCGGCTGGCTTTTTTTGTGTCTACATTATTAACATTATTTTCATAGATTTTTACGAGCTTGACATTCAAAATACACACAATGTACATAACATATAATGGGATTGTGGCGGAATGCGGGTAATAATAATAATAAATAATAATTGAAATAATTTTTTCAACTGTCGTTTTAACCGAAAACAATCATTTGGCTCATTAACAGTTTTAATATTTAATGTGAAACTTTAAAAAGTAAACTGAAACCAATTAAGAAAACTAAACTCAAGTCATTGTTTCTCTTTCAGAAAGACAGAAATCACAAAAGTTGAATTAAGAAAATTGTAAAGGGTTACGTTAGGAAAAAAAGGAACTGCAAAAAAAGTGTTGGTTGGTGAATGATATATTTTTAAAAATCTTACAGTTTTTTCTGTAGTTGTGGTTGTGGTGGTGGAAGGAGGTGGTTCTTCAATAGCTGGTGGCTGCTTGCTTGGCTGCTGTGCCGTTGGTTTGGCTGGTTCTGGCTCTTTGGGTTTTTCGGCCTCAGGTTGCTTTGCTGGCTGTTTTGCTGCTGGTTTTTTCGTTTCTTCGTCAACAGCAGCGGGTTTCTCCTTTTTTCCAGTTGGCTTTTTACTCGTCTCTTCTTCTACAGGTTTGGGTTTTTCTTTAGGAGCAGGTTTCTCTTTTGGGGCAGGTTCTTCCTCAGGAAGTTCCTTATCACCTTGAGCTGATTTCTTTCTCTTTGTAGTTTTGGTTGTTTTTGTGGTAATATCTTTCCCTTCGAATACAAGGGGTTCCCCATCATCCGATTTCTCGGAGAATCGTCTTTCAGGAATTTTAAGACCAATGTCCGGAAGTTCTCTGACTTTTGGGGTGTACTCTACTTCCTCCCCTTGGAAAGGTTCTGGTACGTGAAACCTCATGCCGGGGCCGTCGAAAGTTACTTTCGTGACAAATCTCCCTACAGACGGTTTTCTTTCCAAGGCTGCCTGAGCTGCTTCACTGGTTTGACTTTTTGGTTCTTCATCTTCATCAACTTCCATAATTTCTGTGGGACTTGGAGATCTCACTTTTTTGCTAACTTCGGATTTGGATGCTCGTCTTGTTTCAACAGTCTTTGTTTCCTCCTTGAGACTTTCTCTTCTTGACTCCACCTTCTTCTCATCCTTCTCAACCACCTGTTTTTGTGCTACTTTGGACACCGAACTCTTCTTTTTCTCCTCCACCACCTCCTTCTTTGCTACCACTTGCTTTTTACTACTCACCTGCTCTTCACTGTCCTTGGTCAAGGCTACCGTCTCCTGAGCCTTTTTGACTGACTGCTGATCAGGAGCTGTGTCCTTCTCAGCTTTCTGGAAATGTGTCAAGTCACATGAAGACCATTTTTTGTCATCAAAAATCAATTGACATCAATCACATCAAAGTCAAGAATGATGGATAAATGATGTAAAAAGTAACGAAAAAAGTCATCATGCAACATAACATCAAGCAAAATAGTACATTCTTCGTGCAGCAGATTTGCAATTAGTATTCACCTTCAAAGAAGGCGCATTTTGCATAACGTCATCTCTTCGAAAGATATTTTTGACTTTTAGAAAATGCTAACAAGCAGCCAATTAACGAAAAACTAATGAGAACATAAATAAAACTTGTTCTTTATTGTCTGTCGCACATTTCCTTATGACTTCTTCTAGTATCCCGTATCTCCCAAACACAGTAACAATAAATAATCTTTCGAATTCTGTTTAACTTTTTGAGCATGTAAAAAAACGACCCTGCCGTTTCGCACTAGTTGTGTAAATGATGACGAAAATGATCTTTAGAAACTTCAAACATAATCTTTATCTCCCAATCTATCTTTCTTCATACATATTTTTACGTTTGTCATGTCACGTATTCTAAAAACCATGATGATAGTAATGATGATGCATCATGTCACAAGATTATCACATCAGCAGCAGTAGCAGCAACCGCAACGGAAACAGAGCCTGGTCTTAAGACAGCAGACGAGACTACACTAGAGACCAGACATCTTTTCACTAAAGCTTGTGTAGCCTCTAAATTATATCTAATAACGGTAGCATCACCACCACACAATAAATACGCTTGTCTACTGACCGCCATTAAAAATCATACATAAAAATCCATCTTAAACATTCCTAATTTGAATATTAATTCAAGTTCATTGTTCAATTATTATTCATTTTCATATCAATATAAATATTTTCAAATAACAAAAACTTATGCATTCCTAAAAAAATTTCACTCTACAAACACATCAGTGTAGATCATAAAAGGCACTTGGATGAGTACTTTCATTCCTTGTAGTTGTGTGTCCTCTTGCGTACCATTTTAACTTGTTTGTCTTCTTGTCTTGGTTCACATATTTATTTTTAGGTTTCCTTCCAAAAAAATAGACTTGTGTCTAAAATAAAATCTGTACCATCAGCGTCATCATCCAAACCAAGTACACATTTTGATGCTTCTATGCTTCTTACACGAGTGCACAAGAAGCTCTTACACAATTACATGTGCATATCCTAACACATAACTATAAAGCCTTTAAAATCGGTGTCCTCTTTTTTTCTCTACAGAAGAATTAGTACAGATTCAATCTAACACTATAACAGCCATATTTACAGTATATAGATTACACACTGTGTAAAGAAACAATGTAGCTGTGTGACGAATACGGTGTATGGGATATTTTTCTTTTACTATAAAACTGAATAACAAGTTGGAAGAAAGTTTTTCGTCTGTCTATCTGCATGTCTGCTTGCCTTGTCTTGCACATGAATACCAGGAAGTAAACTTATTATGCAATACATGCATCTAAATATTATGCAGTACATACATGTATCTCTATACCATTATGCTTGCCACGTTAATGCATGCCGGATGTGTCTTCTTTACACAGTGAAAATCTTTTTGGACCAAATTTTATTTTATAAAAAAGGAGGATTGTCGTGTCAACTTGGCCGTTGTGTCTGTCTTGCATATCAACCTTATGCTGTTCATACAATGTATTTTGTACACAAGTACTGCAGGCAGAAAAGGGATGAGTTACAAGTTGCCATCTTCTAAAAACTCTTTTTTTCTTTTACCTACTTATTTCCACCACCACTATTGCTATCTGTTGCCTTTATGTTGGATGCTAGCTTTAAGAAGAAGACTTTACATTATAAATCTACCTTGCTTTGTTATGTAACAAAACAACACACAGTCTTTAACAAATTATGAACCATTAAAGTAACGTAATTTTTTAAAGAGAAAAAATAATGCAAGGAAACACCTTGTAGTCTTTTTTTACTTCCTTCCTTCCTTTTTCTAAGAAGAGTTCAAAATTTGCATGTTTCTCTTTGCTACAGTCTCTTCACTAATAATATGTGTGTACATTTCTGTCACAAAAATAGCAAATTTATCGGTTTTATTTTTGGTTGTTGCTTTGCGACTATTTTTCGTGCTTGCGTTACGAGTTGCACCAGCAAAAGCACAAGATTATAGATTTTTTTAAGTTGAACCTATTTTCCTTTACGGCGGTGTGGCGATGATCATCATCTCTCTTTAAGATCGTCAAGTTGTAGTGGTAGTTATTATTATTGTGGTGGTGGCATGACATGGCATACTACTACTGTGCGAACATGTCGCTTCTTTGCTGATAGCAATTACTATTTATATATATGGATTTGGTGTACTATTACTATGAACTTTTATTTTTACTGTGAATGTCTTGTTTTTCTTTTAAAAGTCTGTATATTTTTAACCGTATATAAATCTCGTTAGCAGTGTATGCATTCAAATGGTCGAACAAGCAAGTGCAGAATTAGAACTGGGAGATGAGACGAGAGAAAATGGACGTTTCATGCATGACATCACGCATTTTTTCAAACTCTTCGTCATCATCATCATTCACGTTTTAGGAAGATAGCCTCTATATCATGTCGATGGACACAATGAAGCCATAAAGACAGGTTGAAAAGAACAAGTTTTTGGGAAAATACCTGGTTAATTTTGGAGCAATAATGATAGCTTGTTAATTGTAGTACGGTGACGCCAAAGAGGTACAATTCCCAAAAGGCAATGGATTGACTGGCCGACTGATCTGTGGTCTGAACTGAACTTAATTGATAGCAACCAAAAAGTCACTTGTGCAAGCATACAAGCTGAAAGGAAAGAAATGCGTGCAATACACAGGCAAAGCATACAAACAAAAGATATAAAGGTGTATTTACAACTACATATTTATATACATGACCATTTGGGCAGAAGGGAGCAAAAAAGTACTCAAATCGTACATCGACTTTACTGACAAGACTACCAAGATTTTTTGGAGTTTTTAAATACTGTACCTTTGGCTCTTCTTTAGGCTTCTTCGCCTCTTCCGGTTTTGCTGGAGCCTTTTTCTCTTCAGCAGGTTTCTTTGGTTCAGGTTTTTTAGCTTCCTCTTTTGGCTTTTCAGGCTCTTTGGCCTTTGGTTTAGGTTCTTCCTTTGGTTTTTCAGGCTCTTTTGGCTTAGGAGCCTCTGGCTTCTTTTCCGGTTCTTTTGGTTTGGCTGGTTCAGGCTTCTTTTCAGCCTCTTTGGGTTTCTCTGGTTCAGGTTTTTTCTCTTCCTTTGGTTTTGCAGCTTCTTTTTTCTTTTCTGGTTCTTCTTTTGGTTTTTCTGGCTCAGGTTTCTTCTACAGAGTAAGCATTTCATTCAAGAGGAGGATGAAGAAATGAACACTCATGATACTTTCACTTGTGGAGCTTTCATTTTTTACACTTTGTGACTTGCTTTTCCTGACTGACACACAATTCAATTCTAAAAAATATGGCTACACTCTATCTCCATTACTATTACCTGTTTATTTACATATCCTTATCGTCCTTAATTTTTTGTGACATTTCCATAACTCATTCAAAAAGCAACTTCTCAAAAAAAAAAACTTGTGCAACAAAAAAAATGATAGTTCCAATTTCAAAAAAACCAACGCTTTAACGTGAACCGTTCAAAAATCATAACACTCTCATAATCACTTCACTTACATCGCATTTCAAAAACAAAAACCTCAAAAACCCATTTCATTTGTCAAATCCATTGGATCCAGAGATTATCCTATTGGTTTTCATGGAAGTTGAACTGAACTGACCAAGTGTATCCGATCCAGGTAAAACATGCTATACTATGTATGTATATTATCCCTACTACATGTCGTACTTTACACTACTTTCATAAAGATCTCTAGGATCGTATATTTACACATACATACATCTGTACAAAAATATGTATAAGATAATTCGCTGAAATTACGGGGAAAGGGCAAAATCTTTTTACCTTTTCAGGCTCCTTCTTGGCTTCCTGTTTCTTTTCCTCAACCTTCTTCTTTGTTTCTAAAATTTTTATAATTTCCAAAACATTAATTCAGACGTAAATTTTTTTGTTGAGAAATGTTATTATTCTTATCGTAGGTTGCTGGAATACATTTCATTGGTATTATTTAATAGGTTACCTTGTACAGTTAAAGTGGCCTCGGACTCATTCGAGCCAAATTCATTTTTAATGACCACTCTGTATGATGCACTGGATTCCTTCGTACATGACGAAAGATTGAGTCGTGCAACTTTGCCATCAAAACTTGTGTTTTCTTTTATTATTGTTGTGTTCCTAGAATTTCGTATAAATTTTAATTAATTTTACTTGAAAATCATAACAAGTTGTTGAAAAATATTATGGAATGGATCGAATGGGTTGACGTACTTGTACCACGTGACAGTAGCTTTCTTATCGATGACGGTGAGTTCACAAGAGAACTCGCAACTTTTTCCTTCTTCTACCGTCTAATACACAAAATTAATTCCAAAATGTAATTCTTTGTTGTAAATATTTAATTTTGAGAGCAAAATAATAGACTAACCGTGGACTTCAATCCTTGAGCAAATTTGGGCGCTTCGCCCTTCTGTTTAGGTTTTTCTTCCTCCTCATCAGAGGGAACTTCTGTGATTTCGACAGTTTGTGAGGTAACCTCACCCTTTTCATTCTTTGCGATAACTTTGTAGGAGCCTTTGTCCTCTCTTGAGGCCTGTTGAATCTCCAGTTGAATCTTGTACTCTCCCTGCATTATACACAATTAATGTCTTCATAGCATGTTCATGTAAAACTTATTTCAAATTCAATTAGAAACTATAAATACTTACCTTCTGAATTTGTTGAATATTGACAGTTCGCCTGTTATCCTGTTTGATAACAGTTTGTTCCTTAAACCACTGGACATCAGGTGGAGCCTGGCAATTGATTGTAGTCTCAATTACAACCACCTTCGTCTTCTGTACTCGTACTACGCGAGGCTGTTGTTTTATTACAGGAGCAACTAAAAAAGTAGCAAAACAAAATATTAGTTCAAATGTTCACACTTTTACTCGAATGGGTAAATATGTAATGATTTTAGTTTTCTGAGTAAAATTTCTAATGTTTCTGCCGTACTTTCAATGTTGAGCGTCAAATTGGCATTTATCTCTCCAAATTCATTCTTAATGTTACACTTGTACAGACCACTGTCCTCTGGAGCAGGGTCCCTGATTTCCAGTCTGATAATGAAAATCTCCTTGGTCTCCTCCTTAATGCTGATGGAGAACTTGGACGACTGCTTCACCTCAAGTCCCTCACATGACCAGGCATGTGTTGGCTTGGGATCCGCCTTAACTCGACACTCCATAATGATGAGCCGTCCATTCTGCTCAGAGACTATTTTCGGTTTCTCCACAAACGTAGGTGCCTGGCCAGCAGGCTCGGGCTCTGCCTCAATATTCAGATTGAGATTCGCGTTGGACTCTCCGTGAACGTTTTGCACGTGACAACGGTAAGTGCCACCGTCCTGACCACCGGGCTCTTTTATCTCGAGAATGAGATCAAATATATCATCGTCCACATCTTTGATTTTCATAGCAACTCGGGAGGATTCCTTCACCTGGGTTGTTCCTCGGAACCATGTTACTTCCGGTTTGGGATTGGCCTTGCACCGACAACGCATTGTAATAAGCGTTCCGGTAGCGTTTGGTGTGATCTTTGGTTTTTCAATGAATGTTGGAGCGATTCCTTGCTCATCTCCACCTTCACGTCAAAATGTCATTCAGAGAAATAGCATGTTAGATACATATCACTGTAAAAGTGGCCAATAACTTTCATAGAAGTTAATTATAGTCTATGAAGAACTCTTAAATGAATTTAAAAGAGGAAACCCTGTTCAGTCCACTCAATACTTCCTCTCTACTACCTCCGCACCGTTGACCACACATCTTGCAAAACCAGTCAAATTTAAAACAAAAATAATAATTTTCATTGTAAAACAAAATGTTCAAAAATCGATAAATAAGAAAGGGTCGTGTTAAAAAACATGTTTTCAGTTAAATAACAAAATGAAATCTTTGTGTGTTGTGTGGTGCGTGGGAAATAAACAAAAACGTGTTTTAATACAACTGACATGAAGACACATACACACAACCAACAGGAATTATAAGGGTTGCTAAACATGATACATTTTTTTTAAAAATCCTGTGATGGAAACAAAACGAAACACTTAGAACCATTTTTCGCCCGATCAAAACAATAAATATTATTAATTCAGATTAAAATAGTCAATGTGCAAATTATGCTGATCGTGAGTTGAATGGATTGTGCCTAAATAATTACAGTGCTATTTTTATTAATTCTTCAAGAGATAACATGCCTGCTTTCACTTTTTATGCTTTATTAAATTGTTGATGCTTTTTCGAATAAAACGAAACAAGGTGCAATAATGAATAAATAAAAAGACATGCACAAGTGTGCAACAAAATGTATTGAGGAACGAACTCAAAGCATTCTATCGATAAAGAAACAAAATAAAAGTGACTAACAATACGTAACAAGACAAGCATTCATAAATAAATGACAACGTAACATGCATTAGTGGAAGTACTACAAGTGCGCAAGACATTCAAAAGTTTTAATTACAGCATGCAAAGCATAGTTGTGTGTTTGTGTTAAGTGTCCTGCGACAATTAGTGTGACTGTTAAGTTTTATACTCAAAATAATACATGTAAAGTAATGTGGGATTCTTCAGGCGCAACAAAGAGATGATTTTTTTTGTAAATAAAAATAAAATAATATGGGATATTTCAGGGGCAACAGAGAGGTTTTTTTAAAATTAAAAAAGTGGATTTCGATTGAGTTTCTTTGCTAGTGTGTGTGGTTGATTGACTTGTTTTCAGACAGTTTTAAAATCTGAGATGTAACGGAAGGCAAATAGATGGCAACAACGACGAGTGATGGCGACAGTGTTTCCTCTTTTAACATTTGCGAATTCCTTTGTTTTGTTTGTTGTAGTATTTTGATTTAGATTTCAAGATGTATTCGTTTCCTATTGTATTTGGCGGTTGACAATGTTGAGTTTTTATACCTTGAAAGTTGAGTGAAATATTGGCATTGCTTTCTCCACAGGCGTTGACCGCATTACAGCGCCAACTGCCTCCGTCTCCAATGACTGGACTAGATATTTCAAGACTAAGCATGTATGTGTCTTTGCCAGCTTCTTTCCTTGACATTTTGATTCTGTCTGATTGATTGATTTGCTTTGTTCCCTGCCACCACGTGATTTCTGGGAGTGGCTGTGCCTCCAAAATACATTCCATTACCAACAGCTCCCCCTTCTGTTTAATTGTCGGCTTTTTCGGAAATCGAGGGGGTTTCCCTTCTGGAATTCTGTCAAGGTGTACACACACATTCATCATTTTTTTGCACAAAAAACATTTCCCTATCATTCCATCACTCTTTGCATGGAACGCAACTTGTGTCTAACGCTATTTTTGTAGATAGCTTACTTGAATTTACCACCGCCTTCAAAATTCAAATTGACAATGGCGGTAGCTTCGCCATGGTCATTTTTGGCTACTGCCTTGTACTCTCCCTCGTCAGTAGATTCTGCACTAGATATTGTCAGTCGGGACATGTAGAACACTTCAGTGGTTGACTCTCGGGTAACAGTCGTTTTGAATCGGGTTCCTACCACTTTCTGACCTTTGTGATACCTATACAGTCACACAGTGTCATACAAAGTTGCTATTTTTAGAACAAATTCCACATCCCTTCGCTATTCTTTTTTTCTTTCACTTTTTAGTGTCTTTTTTTTGTTTGGTTGTAATAGAAACGTACCATGTGACAAGAGGCTCTGGTTCGGAAGCAAGTCGTACTTCAAATGATATAGCGCCAGAATCATCTTGTCTGATGACAGGTCTTTCAGTAAAACTAGGTTTCACAGGTTTGCTGCCTCCTGAATCCCCTACATTGAGGAACGAACCTACGATCCCAATGGTTAGTATTGCATTACTCGCCGCAGAATTATTAAATTTCTTAACAATTTATTTTTACTTATTGCTCAACAATCTTTCATCTGTCTTAATATTTTATCAATGCTTCACTAGAAAATAAAACTACACAAAAAAATCGATTATTTTACTCTCTACTCCTAACAAAAACATTTGCCTAAATTTTCGCAAACTTATGTCAATGTCAAAAACCTAAGTAATTAATTTTTATTAATCCATTGTTGTATTACATTTATTATATTAATTGAAAAACACTAATCAGTAGTCTAAGCTGAAGGCCCGGTAATCGGTATGCCCCCTTAACTTGACAACTTTCACCGCCTCAGCAGATGAAAACGTAAAGAAAAATGCTTTACTAAAATTCTACATCCATTTTTTCAAAGATTTCATTTCTTGTATATTTACAAAAGAATATCTACCATATTTAAGGTTCAAAGTCTACATTACAGTACCAAAACGTCTACCAAAAATGAAAAGGGGAAAGAAGAATAAAAAGTTGAAAGTTTATATTTACAACAGAATTTTGTATATGCATGGCACCAACTTTCACCGTGCCACTGCACTGTGCTGTCCATTTTTGTGCTTTTAAAGGATGAACGGTTGTAGAAATAATTTTAAAATGGGTATAATACTGAATACATTATGCGAAATCAAAGGTCCAATTGGACAATTGGTCCAAGGTCCATGATATTATAATTCATGTTATATTTCAACTAATATAATTCACTTTATCCTCTTAGGACAAAGATCCTCTGCAAATGTATCCAACTTTGCAGAAAAAATATTGGTACAAATAAATTGTAATTATTTATATTCATGCTATGTAGTACACGTAAAGACTGGTACTTTAAAGTGAAAGTAAATTGCCTGACCTTTCTAATTCTAAAATCTGCTCACTCCACCCTTTAGGTTAACTATTAAATTTATAGAGCAGTCATTTATAGTTATGCTAAAAAAAGCATAGCTAGTTGGCAATAAGACATATTTTTAAAATGCGTAAATTCATAACAACCACAAATAAATAACTTCTGCTGATGGTTTTTGTGAGTATGTAATACATAGCTATAAAATAGAATATCCCAGTTTTCATGCAAAATATACTAAAAAAATATGCATTAAAAATACATATTATAAACAAGAATACAACGCCGTGTTATAAATAGCGATACTGGATCAGTTTGCAGACATAATATGGACAAATATTTATTCAAATTATTTCAAAAAAGAGAAGGTCAGCCTATTAAATAAGATTTCTAGTCTACCTTCCTAATTTTTCAAAAATAATTCCTTGATTCATCAGTTGTAGGAATATTTATCAATTCTGGTCACACTAAAAAAAACAATTTTAGTTGTGCCTACAACCCTAAAGTTTTGCCATTTATTTTATATGAGCAATCTTAATTAAAATACTTTAATTTGAAAGAAGAGTAAATAGAAAGAGAGAAAATTAGTTTGTGTTGGACTTACTGTCAAAATTGAGACTGATCGTGGCATTGCTTTCACCCAGCTCATTTTTCGCCGTCACCTTGTACTTGCCGGCGTCTTCCACTGCTACATTTTTTATCTCCAGTGTAGCCACGTACACACCCCCGTCCTTGTCTACAACTAACTACACTCCCATCAAGACAAATCACAGAAGGGAGATCAAAAAAAGAAAGATTAAATGAATATAAACACTTGTATCAATGAGGCACCTATTAATTAAACAGCGGTTTTTTCCAAAGTGCATTTGGAACAAAGCATTTTCACTACAACATTTTAGTATAGTTTTTGAACATCAAATTGGCATACAAAGTGGAACCCTTTATTTCCTCAGTGATTCTAATCGTAAGGTAAGCTTGAGGGGATTGCAAATGATTTTTTTACGTACCTTGTGTCTACTACTGCTGGATACTTGATTCCCATCATGGAACCATGAAACGGAAGGTTTAGGATCGGCTTTAATTTTACACTCGAATACTAATCTACGGCCTTCGTCCTCTTGTCGGATTACAGGTTTCTGAGCAAAACTAGGAGCGACCCCGTCGATTTGCCTGTATATTTTTTATGTAAAAAAACAAGGAGACAATAATTTTAAATCATGTACGAAAACATTATTCACGAATGAAGAAAAAAAATATCATGTTTTTAAATTAATATGTGCATTTTTGTCCTTTTATTGTTGCTTTTATATCTTGTGCTGTTTTTTTTATTAAATTTGAAAACCGCATAAAATAAATAAAGTCAAAAATTTAAAATGAAATTGCATTTTCATGTTTTCCTTCTAGTCTCTGTTTACATAAAAAATTACGAGATGATGGGTATTAAACCAACAACAGCATTTGGTATTTTTTTTTCTAGGAAGTTTAAAAGTGTCATGGTCACACAAGAAAAAAAATTGCTTGTTTTAATATCATTTTCTTGGAAACAAGTAACATAAACTCGTCACGTAAACATTTTTTCATTTTTATTACATAATAATGCGACTCTTGTTTGTTCATCGAAAATGGAAGCAGACCGGAAGTAAAAGTTTAAGCCCATGAGTTCTTTTTTTTTCAAGTTGTAAAAATATCGCATGTCAACTTTGTGGTTGCATTCACACAAAAATATGTTAGTTATTAGTTTGTGTGAATATTTGCATTTTATTACTCAATAATTGATGAATGGAGTACTTTGACAAACACTTTTATTTTTTATTATGTTTATTCTAGTGTCCCATAAGAATAATAACGCGAAATGGAACAACTTTACATAAAACGTCGTATAAATGTACTCACGCTTGGTTATTAGTGGTATTATTTTTTTGATGATCTCTGCTCCTGTTTTCACAAAACCAGCCGAGTCATCTCCTTTTATCTTTCCAACATCTTACCCATATCATCCTGCAGTGCACGCGTGTATGCAAAGTTGGGTTTAAAACCTAAATATTTTTCAGAAGAATCCACAGAGACAGACACAAGCACATATAACCATCCGCCCACGCTTTCCCGGTTTTTGCCAACTTGGTGCATACAAAAGTTATATGATAATAATAGGATGTATACTCACTACACATATATTATATTGTCTGCCTCTCTATATATCATATCAAATAACATTTATAGTTATATAATGTGTATGTACCGCACAATTATTACTTGCGACTTTCGCAAGTATTCATTTTGTTCCGTCCGTCTGTCCGTCTGTCCGTCTGTCCGTCTGTCCG